>PVHP010040740.1:0-15843 GCA_004024765.1 Zapus hudsonius | reverse complement strand
CCTTTCAAACTTTTAGAACACATGCACTTTAAGAACATTTTAAAATTATTATTAATTTATTTGCAAGTGGGGAGAGAGAGAATAAATGGATGTTCCAAGGCCTCTTGACTCCGTAAAAGAACTCCAGATACATGCTTTGTGCATCTGGCTTTACATGGGCACTGGGAAATCAAACCCAGGCCATCAGGCTTTGCAAAAAGTGCCTTTAACCACTGAGCAATCTCTCCAGTCCCATTTTGAGACCATTATTTTAAACAGTTTATTTATTTGTAAGGAGAAAGAGAGAGAGAGAGAGAGAGAGAGAGAGAGGGAGGGAGGGAGGGAGAGAATGGGCATGCATGGCTTCTTGCCACTGCAAATGAACTCCAGACACATGTACCACTTTGTGCAACTGGGTTGACATGGGTACTGGTGGGTACTGGGGAATCAAACTGGGGCCATCAGACTTACCAAGCAAGCACCTTTAACTGCTGAGCACTCTCTCCCCACCCCACTTTAAGAACTTTAAGAGTCCCTTGATGCCTGAACTGAGGCAGCCTTAAATTATAACTTCTCTATCTCTATAGGTGCCTTCCTGCCTCACCCAACCCCTCCCCTGCTTGCAGCACCCCATCACTGGGAAAATCCCAGGCCACATGAAGTTACAGTCTTGAGTTCTGCTCCTCAGTGGGCCCCTAGCACCTAGGCTGAGTCACATGAGAAAAATGTTCCCACCTCCTCGAAACGTTATAAAAGCAAGAACTCCTTTGGTTCTGCAGGTGCTGGAACCCCTATCTGGCTTTGGTGACCCATCATGCTCTTCCATGATGTTCTAACCCCCCTCTAATAAATAATCATTTTCCCCTCAAAAGAAAGACATTTTAGTATTGTTCTCTTCGGATCCAGCCTTCTTAGTCATTTTTTTTGGGGGGGGGCAGGGTATCTCTGTAGCCCAGGCTGATCTGAATTCACTCTGTAGTTCCAGGCTGGCCTTGAACTCACTCTGATCCTCCTACTTCAGTCTCCAGAGTGCTGAGATTAAAGGTTTGTGCCAACCATGCCCAGCCCAATCTTTTTTTTTCTGTTTTACTCTTACACAAATGTTTTTTTTATAACCAATGATGTCTCTTTGTGTCTCTGTATTTCTCTCGTTCTTAAAGATTCATGCTAGTGGATATGTACAAGGAGGTTGATAACGTATCTCATGATAGCATGAAGGTGAAAATAACCCAAATATCCATTGACAGAAGAATGTGCAAGCAAGATATTGGGTTATTCACATAATGCTCTATTACTAGCAGACAAAATAAAAGAATCATTGTTATAATAACTTACATGAGAAGACTGAGCAAAGAAAGGAATGAAAGTTCTAGTTGAATATAGACCCTAGGAGAAGTTCTTTATGAGGCTTACTAGCAAAAATAATGAGCTGTTTAGGATAAGCAATTTATCGATATTTTAAGCTGATTTTCATCAATTCTATATCTATGATAAATAGATTTTTTAATTCAATTTTTTTGAGGTAGGTCTCACTCTGAACTCACTTTATATTCCCAGGCTGGCCTTGAATTCACAGTGATCCTCCTACCTTTGCCTACTGAGTGCTGGAATCAAAGGTATGTGTCACTACACCTAGCTTTGATCAATAGATTTTTTTAAAATAAGGAAATTAGAAAGGGAAAATTCAAGGTGGAGATTGTTTTCATTGAGGAGGAGGATGTAAAGAAAGAATTCGCAGAACTGTTATTGGCAATGTTCTCATTCTGGGCCTGGGTGGTGCAATCCTGGATGCTCATTATAAATATAATTAAACTCAAGGGATTAAGCAAAATGAAAGAGCCTTACATGGAGTAGGAGAGAAACTGTGTCATGAGCTAAGGGCTTGGCCATCCTTATTCTGACAGAGCACTGACTAGTGACAACTAAACCAAAGCCCTTACTGAACTAGTGACAATTGGGCCTTGGACTTGAGATTTGTATGTAATAACAAGTAACCCCGAGCATGCAGAAGATTTCAGCTACCAAGGTTATTTTTTGTTAATTCCTCAAATTTTCTGCTAATTCTGGATTATCAAGAGTTTTAGGGCCCAGAGAGACAGACAACCAGTATCCTCAAGGTTGTTGGTAATTATATGTTCATCTCTTTGCCAGTTAATAAATCCCCAGACTTTTCTCTTTTAGCTTTTGTAGACCTCAGTCAGGGAGTGGAAAGAAAGGGGTTGTGAAGGTGCCCGTGGGGGAACCTGCTAAATACAAGGATAAAGGACCCGGTAGGATGGAAGACATAGGTTGAAATTCCACAAGATATGGAATTGTTGATTTCCAACAATGGTTTATTAAACATACACATCCTCTCCTGAGCAATGAGGGTATAATTTCCACAGTCCATTCAGAGAATCAGGCTCTGGTCACATATAGTGAAAGGATTCTTTGCTGATGCATCCATAAATGAAATCAAAAGGATCCATTCTAGGGCTGGGGAGATGGCTCAGAGATGAGTCACTTGCTTGCAAAGTCCAGCGGCCTGGGTTCGATTCCCCAGTACTCATGTAAAGCCAGAAACACAAAGTGGTGAATGCATCTGGAGTTTGTTTGAAGTGGCTGGAGGCCCTGGCATGCCCATTTCTTCTCTCATTCTCTCTCTCTCTCTCTTTCTCTCTCTTCTTGCAAATAAATAAACATTTTAAAAGTTGAAAAAAGATCCAATTTAATATAATATATCATATATCCAATATAATATCCATTTTATAATAATTTATAAAATCCATTTAATCCGTTATAATCCACTTCATAAAATGGAGTATAAAGTATCCATTTTATAATATCTGCGCTTACTCAGGCAAGTTCCTGTGCTAACCTAACTTTTCCCAATATTCTCTGTAAGTCATCCATTACCTGGCCCAAATCTTGAAGCATTTGAGCTTTATGGAGTTTCAAGAGAATTAGAAATCTTTCCGTGCAGGTGGTTAGAGGGTTACACCCGCCTCTCCTTAAGCCAGAGCTGATGAGGATTCTTTAACTTTGCAGGTGTGAGGGCTTGACTGGAATGTTCCCTTAGGCTCACTGGTGGCGTTGTTTTGGGAGGCTGGTTTGCACATGGCCTAAACTGATGGAGTGAGGCTTGAGGTAAGGGCACACTCATACTGTTTCTCTTTCTCTCTTCTTTTCTCTGCTGGCAAATAAATAAATAAATAAATATTTTTTTAAAAAAAAAACTAAATATATAGAAATCACCTATTGTGTGCCAGACATGGTGCAAGAGGCAGGCGGTGCAACAATGCACAGGGAAGGAGTCATCTTGCCCTTGTAGAACTTAGAGCACTGAGGGGAAGTCGGACATGAAGCAATTATCTAAATAATAAACTCAATCTCTTCTGTGTTTGCATCCAGTGGGAGATTTGAGCAGGTCGAGGAAGTATGACAGGCGGGGTGAAGAAGTGACAGATGAGACCAGGGAGGCTGTGGGGAGGTGGGGCAAGGACCCCAAATGAGTTTGGAAACATGGGCCGAGTGTCCGGTAAGGAAAGCTGCAGCTCAAAGAAGCTGTGGAAAGGCTCTCAGCACAGGGAGAGGTGGTTGCAGCTGCAAGCGAAAATGCAAGCTATTTTCGGATTCTTGTGATCACAATAGCAATTTACCACGGGAACTGATTGCCAGCAGAGCTGGGGAGCCTTCTCTTGGAGGTAACATTGAGCTGTTAGGGAAGACAAGTGACTTCACATGGGAAAGTCTCCAGAAGAAAGCCACAGGGGTTTATATGAGGTCAGAGTGGGGTGTTGGACAAAACAAGTGAATCAGGCATTTGCCCCTAGTATCAGGACATTTTCTTCCTTTTCCATAAGCTGGAAGTCTGTTTTGTGTGGCTGTGATTTTTATATTTTATCTTCAACTCACTAGCGTGCCAGGTGATAGGACAGTCTTTCAACAGGAAAGAAACAGCTACAGCAATAAAAAATCCCACATGTCTCAGAGTCTGCTTGTAAAACCTGATGGCCTGCGTTCGATTCCCCAGTGCACACATGATACCAGATGCACAAAGTGAGAGAAATTTTTCTCACACTTTATATAGCCTCAGGGTGGGGTCTTGCAACCCTTTCCCAGACTTGTTAACACCTGAGTCTCTGGAATTTCCTTCCTGCACTACCCTCCCAGGAAGGAAAGTTTGTTTCTAGCTTCTCTGAATCTCCTTACATCTTGGCCTCTACTGAGAGAGAGGGCTGCCTTCCTGTAAACATCTTCAGAGGCCCATCCAAGATTACTAAAAAGGTCAAGTTGACAACAAAACTTAACCATCACATTAAGACTATATCCCTGGGCTGGAGAGATGGCTCAGCGGTTAAGGCACTTGCCTCCAGTGCCTAAGGCCCCGGGTTCAATTCCCCAGGTCTCACATAAGCCATACCCACAAGGTAGTGGCCCTGGTGCATTCTCTCTCTCTCTCTTTCTCTCTCTCTCTCTTTCGCTCTCTTTCTCTGTATCTCTCTGCTTGAAAATGAATAAATAAAATATTTTTTTTAAAAACCAAGCTTTTTTTTATTTAAAAAAAAGACTATATCCCACATCCCTTCTCTCCTGCAGATATTCGTGGCAAGAGCAATGCCCAATGCCTTTTCTCTGCGCTAAAATATGTCTCAGAGTCTGCTATCTGGGAATCTGGATTGTGACAACTGACCCCAGGTTTGAGCAAACTAATGCTGTGGAGGAATTTGAGGGCTGGGTCACTGCAGAACTCCACCAGCCACCAGATGGCAGGGTGCTGATTAGGACTCAATGTAGAGGAGAACTGGAAAAGCATTCAGATAGAAAAGAGTAGGCCAGTAGCTCTGATGTCTCAGGTGTTTGAGAAATATGAGAGAATATGACTCTGAGGACAGTGAAAGTATATGGTGATTGCTAAATACAGTTGACAGTTAAAAGGTACAGAATCTGCAGGGAATAAATTGGCCATTAAAGGTGAAGTGTGAAAGCCAGAGGGGTTCTTTGGTAGCTTGTCAAGATGTGGTCTTCTGCAGCTTGAGGGCTGAGACACTGTGACCCATGATTGTAAGAATCACAGAACTCCACCCGAGACCTCAAGTTCAGCTGGTCTACAACTTCCTCACTTTGGTTAGGAAATCATGGGACATTGGCATATGAGATAAGACTGGATTATGGAAACAATAAAAAAAAAGGCCTAGGCTGGAGAGATTGCTCAGTGGTTAAGGCACTTGTCTGCAAAACCCAATAACCTGGGATTGTTTCCCCAGTAGCCATGTAAAGCCCAATACACAAAGTGGCACATGCATTTGGAGTTGGTTTGCAGCAGCTAAGGCCCTGGCACCCCGCCTCCTGCTTTCAAATACAAAAATGAATTTTGGCCGGGCGTGGTGGTGCACGCCTTTAATCCCAGCACTCGGGAGGCAGAGGTAGGAGGAGCGCTGTGAGTTCAAGGCCACCCTGAGACTACAGAGTGAATTCCAGGTCAGCCTGGACTAGAGCGAGACCCTACCTCGAAAAACCAAAAAAAAATATATGAATTTTAAAAATAAAAAAAAAAACACAAACCACCTAGATTTCTCTATATGCCCTGAGCTTCCAGAAGATGTTGACTTCTTCCTGTTAAACGACAGAGCTCTTCCCAAGTGCAGTGCTCTCAGCCCTGTAGGGAAACATGCATCTCTCCCCAACTCTTCCTCACTTCTCCTGGTCTCCGGGCTGAAAACCAAGGTTAGATCCTAACATAACTTGGTTAAGAGCCCAAGGGGGTAAGATAAGGCAAGAGGCTATAGGCTGATAAAGCAGCAGGATCTAGCTAATCCATGCTTGCAAAAGCCAGGAGGCTATAATTGGGATTGGATATGTAACCCCTCCCTCCACGATAGCAGAGTGCAAAGTTGGATAACGGAGGTAGTCATTTGGAAAGAATTCCCCTTGGATACAGAAGTAACATCCTGGCAAGGGCACATACAGATAGCATGCATATGCTCCTAGGTGGCTTGTATACTGTAGTAGACAGCTTCATGTTGCTGGGGTGAACAGCCAAACCAGGCACAGTTTATGGAAGGAAGGGGTTTATTTCAGGTTTACAAATCCAGGAGAAGTTCCATCAATGGTGGAAGAAACTTCTTTAAATCCAAGCAGAGAGAAAAACCACCAGCAGCCAGCAAATACCAAAAAAAGCAGCAAGCACAAATCTGCAGCTAGCAGAACCCCCAAAGCTCAAACCTCTCTGTATGCCTTTGGGCTGGAGATCAGATTTGCCCCCAATCACACCTTAGGGCTGGACCCCAGGACCTGCCCCCAGTGACACTTCCTCCAGCCAGACTGCTGGAGACCCAAGTTATAAGCTTTACTAAAACACCCGAGTCTATGCGGCACATACATTCAAACTACCACACATACAGAAATGCATTATAGTCATAATTATGAAAGCCGTCCAGATGCAAAAAGAGTGATAGATTGCACAATGCAAGAAAATTCACGGAGGACTGTGTTCCATGGAGACCCCAAATGAAATGTTACTGACCAAAGCTTTTAAAGAATGCGCTGGTAAGAGCAGCACTTGCATGAGGTACAATGGTAGCTAACTTCTTAAGGTCAGGGCTGGTCAGAAAAGCTGGGCTCTTTGAACACACAGGGATAGGAAGATTCCAGCATAAAAGCCATAAGAAGTCCCATCATTTAACACCCAAAAGCCAGGTGATAAAATTAATCAAAAGGAAGACCAAGGACGAAGGAACATCCAGGAGACCTGACTCCCAGATGCTGATGGTGATAATTGACACAACTTCACACTATTGGAGACAAAATAGATGGGCAATATCTATGAAAGGGAAAATAAAGAGTGTAGGCTAGAAGTGCTAAAGGTAGGACTTGCTTGCAAAGCCTCATTTCCTGGGCTCAAATCTCCAATATCCATGTAAAGCCAGATGCTCAAAGTGATGCATGCATCTGGAGTTCATTTACTGTGCCAGAAAGCCCTGGTGCATTCATACTTTCTGTCTGTCTGTCTGTCTGTCTGTCTGTCTCTGTGTGTGTCTCTACCTCTCTCCTTGAAAAGAAATAAATAATTTTTTTTTAATCTAAAAGCAGTTCCTCAACAAAAAGTCATGAGCTATGACCTAGGTTCAGATCTGAGATAGTCTTCAAGCTCTGAGTGCAGTGAGGACTGGCCAGGTTTCTAAGAAAAAGGTTTCTAAAAACAAAACAAAACAAAACCAAAAAACCCTACAATGAGTTAAGAGATAATGATTCCTCTGCTACTCACCTAATCTACAAACAGAAAGTCAGTTAACCAGGTGATGTGAAAACACGCAAGTATTCAAACACATCAGGTCTGAGCTGTGCTGACACTCAGACTCAAGGCATCAGCATGGGCCCTCTGTTAGAGCAGAAGCAGATGACAGCTGGTGACAAATGGACGCTCGGGCCAGTTTCTAGGTGGCATTGTGTCCGCTGGGTCCACAGGCTCAATCAGCTGACCTTTCTTCGGTCCCAGGATGTAAAATTAGAGAAGATGCATTTGGTGTGCGGCTGAACACAGGTGTCCTGACTACTGAAGAGGGAAAGGCTGGAGGGAAGACTCTGAAACCATGGCTGTGCTCCTCTATCAAGAGAGGAAGTAGAAAATAACCCACAAAACCATCCTGGGGGAGTTATAGAAATGTTAGCGCATACAGGACCCATGTCAAAGCCAGATGCACAAAGTGGTACATGTGTCTGGAGTTTGTTTGCAACAGCAGAAGGCTCTGGCATGCCCATATGGTCTCTCAATCTCTCCTGGAAAATAAATAAATAAATAAATTTTTAAATTTTTAAAAAATATTTTATTTATTTATTTGAGAGAGGGGGGAAGAGGCAGACACAGAGAGAGAATGGGCACACTAGGGCCTCCAGCCACTGCAAATGAACTCCAGACACATGTGCCCTCTTGTACATCTGGCTTTACATGGGCACTGGGGAATCGAACTCTGATCCTTCTTCATTGCAGGCAAACGCATTAACTGCTAAGCCATCTCTTCAGCCCATAAAAATATTTTTAAAAGAACCAAATATATAGAAATTACCTATTGTGTGCCAGGCATTATGCAAAGGCAGTGCAGCGACGCACAGGGAAGGAGTCATCTTGCCCTCATAGAACTTACAGCACTGAGGGGAAGTCAGAAATTAAATAATTACCACAATAATAAACTCATAATTTCTCCTTGGTGTGTTTCTCAGCTTTTTGTTGCTGTGATGAAACACTTGAAACAAAGCAGCTTATAGGTGGACAGATTCATAGTTTCAGAGGTTTCTGTCCATGGCACGTGAGACCCTATGCCAAGCACAGTACATCGTGGCAGAGGGAAGGAGGCAGCTCGCCTCCTGGTGAGCAGGAAATAAAGGCAGGAAAGACCCAGAGACTTCATACCCCCTCTAAGGGCATATACTGCCATGGCCTAACTTCCCTACAGGAGACCCCACCTCTAAAAGTTCTACTACTGCGCTTCTAATCATGCTTCAATACAGCCTTTAGGGACAGTTAAGATCCAAGCAGGGCTGGAGAGATGGCTCAGCTTGCCTAAGAAGCCTGCTGATTCCCCAGTGCCCATGTAAAACCAGATGCACAAAGTAGAATATACCCTTGGAGGTCATTTGCAGTGGCTAGAGGCCCTGGTGTGCCCATTCTCTCTCTCTCTCTCTCTCTCTCTCTCTCTCTCTTTTTCTCTCTCTCTCTGCTTGCAAATAAAAATAAAAATAAAAATAAAGCTGGGTGAGGTGTTGCATTCTTTTAATCCCAGCACTTGGGAGACAGAGGTAGCTGGATCTCTGAGTTCAAGGCCAGCTTGGGACTACAGAGTGAATTCCAGGTCAGCTTGGGCTAGAGTGAGACCCTACCTTGAAAAAAAATTTAAAAAAAAAAGAGAAAGACCCAAGCAGTGAGGAATGCATACCAACAGTAAGAAGGGGTCTCTTTCATGGCTATGAGCTGGGTAGAACATTCAACTTGGACAAGTGCTTTGGGTCCCCAAGGATGGGAACATGGAGTGTGATTCATGCTAATAGGAAATGTTTAATTAATGCTTAATGTTAATTTTCTCTTTTTATAGGAAATTGGTAGACTAAATGGTTAAGGGTAAGTAGAGGCAGTGGATGGATGAAGTCTGAGTAATTCAACTTTCTTTTTATTTTATTTTGACCTTTGGAGTAGGGTTTCACTCTAGCCCAGGCTAACCTGGAACTCACTCTGTAGCCCAGGCTGGCCTGGAACTCACTGCAATCCTCCTGTGTGCTGGGATTAAAGGTTCTCAGGTTGATTTTCTTTATATTTAAAAAATATTTTAGATATTTATTTACTAGAGAGAGAGAGAGATAGAGAGAGAGAGAGAGAGAGAGAGAGAGAGACATAAAGAAAGAGATAGACAGGAGAGCAGTCCAGGGCCTCCTACCACTGCAAACAGACTCTGTTGAATGTGCCACTTTCTGCATCTGGCTTTATGTAGATACTGGGGAATCGAACCCAGGCTGTCAGGCTTTGGAAGCAAGCTCCTTTAACCACTGAACCAGCTCTCTAGCCCTCAGCTTGCTTTTTTAGTCCTCGCTTGCAGTCTTTATGTAACCATTGCAATATAGCTCACAAGTGGTACATTGTCACACAAGTCTTTTTACAGAAAAATACTCATTTAGAATCCAGGCCATTCCTCTGTAACCAGCACCCTTAAAAAAATGAAGAAAAGAAAAGAAAAGAAAAAAGCCACAGATCCAACAACAACCACACACATAAACACACCAAGAAAAACAAAACAAAACAGCCATTCAAAACACAAAACAACCTTTCATGAGGAAAAGAACAAGAAAGCCCCACCTGTGGTGCATGCTTAGTGACAAGTAAAAGTATTTTTCTTCTCAATCTTTCTTTCATGACCACACATAAAAGACTGAGCTTTGCGAGCAGGCGTGACCCTTTGTGAGCTGAGGGAACTTGGTGGTGTCTCCTCTTTGCTCTGTCACTGGAGAACAGAAGAGATTCCTGCTTTGGGCTTCTGTTTAACTTACTTCCCGGCTACCACGCTCTGAACTTCCCAGGGCCCTGTTTCCAGCCAAGGTAAAGCTTCCAGTGGTTGGGGTCTCCATGTCCTGGCAGTAAGTTGACATTCCACACCTGTCTGGCCAGATGACAAGGAGGCAGTGTGACCTCCCATTGCAATTCCCAGAGGCCTGGCTCTCAGGGCATTGGGCAAACTGGGTCACTGGCCCCCACATGGATGCTCTGGAGAGACGAGCTTGTTTGAGGCCCTGGTGGGCGAAGAGGAAGCTGGCCTTGGCTTAGGAGACAAAAGGGACTGTCCTATCCTTAGAGCCCCAAGCCCAGGCTGAGGCTCACCCAGCCATGCTGACAGGCTGCCTGTGCCCTGCAGACCCCCCACGGTGGAATCTCTTTTCCATGAATCCTCAGTCCATTGCAGAGCAAGACAGCTCCTCCCAAATTTCTGTAAACTGGTTTTCTGGTCCTAAGTGTGTTCCAAAAGGCACCAGCCATGATGCATTCATGCTTCCCTAGGGAGAACTTTGCCCTGTTGGGGGAGGGCAGGGAGAGGGGTCTTGCTAGACGTTCTTTATGAAGGATGGTGGGAACCCTCTCTGGAGCTCTGGAGCTCCTCCCCAGTTCTCCTCTCTCTCTCTCTCTCTCTCTCTCTCTCTCTCTCTCTCTCTCTCTCTCTCTCTCTCTCTCTCCTTTAATAAGTACAAAGAAACAGGAAGTCTCTTCACATTCCTCTTGGGTGCTGTTCTCCAGGCTCCTGGGACAGGCTTCTGCTGGTTGTGTTTACACTCAAGGAAGCCACAGCTGGCTGGCTGCTCCTGGAGCCCTTGGGGTCCTTCCGTAGACACGCATTTGCAGTGCTTTTATGTCTGAAGCAGAGATGCTAGAAAAAACAGTGAAGGAAAGGGTTCACATCCCTGCGTCCGGTGGGTCTGCTGCACTGGTTCTCAAATTGGGGAAAGTTGTGGGAGAGGGTGAAGGGGTTGGTAATTTGAATTTCTTCTTTCTTTCTCTCTTCTTTCTTTCTTTCTCTCTCTCTCTTGCTTTCCTTTCCTTCTTTCTCTCTTTCTTCTTTCTTTCCACTTTAAATGTTTTTATTGGCTTAAAATTATATATATTAACACAACAATAGTTTCTTAGATAAAGCCATTGAATCCATGATGGCGTTCCCTCTTAAGCATTCTCTCCCCCCATGACTCTTACATTCTTTCCGCCCCCTCTTCTGCTAATTTCCCCGAGTCATAGTGGGTGAGTTTATAGTTTCCATAGTTATTAGGTTTGTAAAAGTCTCTAAACTTGTGTTTTGGACAATTTTGGGGCCATAATGTTCTTTCAATGAATACACTCGCTGAGTGTCTTCACTGGGTTTTGACACTATATAACAAAAAGGAAAAACAAACCACCACCCTAAAAAAAGATAAGAAAACTTGGAGGAAAATCAAGCTAGTAGATAATAATTCCAAAAATAGAAATTTAAAAATAAAACCGAGGGGAGAAAAGAATGCAAAGGCTGAAAATAAACATCTTCCAGCAGAAGAATTCAGTCTCCTGGTACAATGACCCACAGACATACCCGGTGCCACGAGAGAGAAATGGCAAGAATTTCAGTCTTGGGGCTGGAGAGATGGCTTAGCGGTTAAAGCATTTGCCTACAAAGCAAAAGGACCTGAGTTTGATTCCCCAGTACCCGTGTAACACCAGATGCACAAGGTGGCGCATGTATCTGGAGTTCATTTGCAGTGGTTGGTGCCCTGGTGCACCCATTCTCTCTCTCTCTCTCTCTCTCTCTCTCTCTCTCTCTCTCTCTCTCTCTCTCTCTCTCTGTCAAATAAATAAATATATGGAAATATTTTTTTAAAAAAAGAATTTCAGTTTCCTGGGACAATGACCACAGACGTACCCAGTGCCACAAGAGGGAAATGGCCTCTATCAATGTGCTTTTTAACAATTTTTCCTTTAAGTTTTTTTTTTTTTTGAGGTAGGATCTCACTCTAGCCCAGGCTGACCTGGAACTCGCTCTGTAGTCCCAGGCTGGCCTCAAACTCACAGCCATCCTTCTACCCAGTAAGATGGTGAAAGAAAAAAAAAAAAAAACCAACTACAGAACAAACATATAAATAGACAAAAACTGACAATGAATTGAATTTTCTAACAAATGCCAAATTTGCCTTCCTTACCAACAAGATTCACGTGTATTGCTGTCAGCTTTCTACAACTTGTAAACTTGTCAAATGTCTTTATCAGTAACAGTTAAAAGTATAGATCTTATAGGATTGAGTAACTCTGGAAGGTTCACTACATAATAGATAATATTCTATTGAAAAGATATCTAGTATTTTTTTCCAATTTCAGATTTTTCACACTTTTTTCCTGATGTAATTAAAATCACACATTCTGTTTGCATTTACCAGTATGATGGGAGGCCAGGTGTAGTGAAGCACACCTGTAATCCCAGCACTTGGCAGGTGGAGGCCAGAGGCTTAGGAGTCTTAAAATCAGCCTCTACTACCTAGGACCTTGTCTTAAAAGTAACAACAATATAAGTGTAATGGAGAACCACATGTGTGCTGTGAACCACGGTAAAGAATGTACTGCTGAGTGGCTGGCCTTTACCCTAACTGTAGTCTGAGTATAAAATGGGTAAATTTGGGCTGGAGAGATGACTCAGCTATCAAAGGTGCTTGCTTGCAAAGCCTACCAGTCTGGGTTCAATTGCCCAATAACCATGTAAAGGTAGACAGTCACAAATTAGAGCATGCATCTGGCATTGCTTTGCAAGAGACTCTGGTGCACCCATACACACACACACACACACACACACACACACACACACACACACACACACACATACACACACACACACAAATCAAACTTTTTAAAAAAAGGACAAATTTCTGAGATATACTTTAAGATTTCTCAGGCTTCAAAACAACAATGTCTTCTTGTAACTAACATTTACTACATGTTTTAAAGCATTTATTATTTATTTATCTGTAAGCAGAAAGAGATAGAAAAGAGACAGACAGAGAGAATGGGCACACTAAGGCCTCCAGCCTCTGCAAATGGACCCCAGGTGCATGCGCCACTTAGTGCATCTGGATTAACTCAAGTACTGAAGAATAGAACTTAGGCCGTTAGGCTCTGAAGGCAAGCACCTTAACTACTGAGCCATCTCTCCAGCTCCTTGTTACATATCTCTTTATCTTCAAGCAGAGAAAGGGAGAGAGTAGGAAAAAGGGAGAGGGAGAGGGAGGGAGAGAGAGAGAGAGAGAGAGAACGAGCATGCAGGACTTCCTGTTACTGCAGATAAACTCCAGATGCATGTGCAACTTTGTGCATCTGGCTACATGGTGTGTACTATGGAATCAAACCTAGACTTTCAGGCTTTGAAAGCAAGTGCCATTAACCACTGAGCCATCTCTCCAGCCCCTTATTACATATTTTAAATGGATCAGCTAGAACTCCATGATCAAACATTTAAATTTGAATTTATGAAATGACATTATTAATTATTTTTTTCCTGACAGATCTAAGTAGCCTAGAGTTCGTAGGGATTCCTACCTCCACCTCCCAAATGCTTTGATTACAGGCATGTGCCTCTATGCTTGGCCTGCATTTTTCAAATGACAAGACTAAGGGCATTGTTTTGGACTGGGCTTCTGCTTTGGGCCCCAATAGAACAGATCAGACAACAATGGGCATGGTGGCACACACCTTTAATTCCAGCACTGGGGATACAGAGGCAGGAGGATCGCCATGAGTTCAGTGCCAGCCTGGGACTACAGAATGAGTTCTAGGTCAACCAGGGCTAGAGTGAGACCCTACCTCGGAAACAAAACAAAAGAAAACAAAAAAGCAACAATGAAATTACTTAGGTTAGTTGTTACAAAATCAAACTCAACTGGAAAGGCAGACCAGTTACAAAAACAAATAAGGCACAACAGAAAAACCCCAAGAGATTTACAGTAGCCAGCCAAGAGTGAGACCAACCCTAACCTGCATGATCAGGATGCCCTGTGCTTTAATCCATACAAGAAAAGTAACGTTGAAAATATATCTTATTTTTATTGGCATATAAAGAGTTAGAATTCATTATTATAGTATTTCAAACAAATTTTGCTTTTGCAGAGCAAACTGAAAGCGTATGGAATAGAATGTAACTTTGTTTATTATTTATTTATTAAGAGAGAAAAAAGGGCAGACAGGAAGAGAGAGAGAGAGAATATGGGTGCTCCAGGGTCTCCTGCAAAGGAACTCCAGATGTATGTACCACTTGGTTTATCTGGCTTTACATGGGTGCTGGGGAATTGAACCTGGGCAGTCAGGCATAGCAAGAAGTAAGCACCTTTAACCGTTGAGCCATCTCTCCGGCCCCTAGAATGGAGTTGAACACTGGTATTTGTTCATTGCTTCCTCTTCAGCCTTTCCTGTCTAGAAAGCCCCCTCCCCTGCTCAGCTCCATGGAGCACCTGTCTAGATCATAGATGGTACTGTCTGGTTCACGGGTTAACAAAAACCAATTATGTCCACCAAACTGCCCTCTAAATACTTATGTTTTAAATACTTATGCTCATATATTATGCTCCTTTCATTTTCGGTAAGGGATACTGGTGACTTCTGAGGTGACTCAGACCCATCAAAGTGCTTAGAAGTAACAGTACTGTGGTATCTCTATCACACACTCCAAGGCTCAGGGACCATTGAGGAAAGAGTCAAAGGAAGGGGAGACATGTCTTGTCATATTGTCATCTAGACATAAAGTGACTGTGGTATTCATGACCTCCCAGTGGCTGATGCTACCAGCATGAGGCCTGAATACAAAGAAGAATACGTGATGGCATCAAAATAGAACAGGGATAGTTGGAAAGACGGGATGGAGTGGGTCGAGAGCACAAAGGAGAGCAGGGGGAGGAGGGTAGGATCATGCTATGTGTGGAGGCAGTCAAGAAAAAGTCAAAAATAGCAATTATGTCTTTACGCACTGAAGTTTTTGAAATTTGTTCTTTACCAGGTGTCATGGTTTGATCCAGGTGTTCCCCACAAACAAATGAATGTGTTCTGAATGCTCGATCCCCAGCTGATGGCAGTGTGGGTTTTACAAACTCGATGAAGCTGTGTTGTTAGGGGTGGGCTTATGGGGGCTATAAGCCAGCTTCCCTTGCCAGTGTTTGGCACACCTTCCTGCCGCTGTTTGCAGTGCTGTGGCGGAGGTGATGTCCAGCCCTCTGCTCATGCCATCGGTTTCCCTGCCAGGATGGAGACTCCCCTCGAGTCTGTAAGTCAAATAAACCCATTCCTCCACAAGCTGCTTTTGTTTGGGTTCTTTCTGTGTAGCAACTAGAAAGCTGACTGCAACACCAGGTAAGGTCCTCATCTTCTCCAGAGACTCTCTAATGGTGACAGTAGTAGTAACCAAAAGAGGAAGAAGACAGGAGTGTAAAACTCAGAGACAGAGAAACGAGATCTTAGTGCACTTATCTGTGTGTGTGTGATACAAAAACTAAGTGTCTTTCTTAGTACACTCAAGATGTACTAAGATGGACAGATGCTGGACTTCCTGTGGACTCTCCTCTCACCTTCCTCCTTTCATCTGCTTTAGGATGCTTCGATGGAGATGGGGATGCCAACTGTAAGGAAGAGAAGACCCTTTCAAAGCACCACTGGAGAGATGGCTCGGCTGTTAAGGCACGTGCCTGCTAACCCTCTTGACCCCTGTTTGATTCCCCAGTGCCCACGTGAGCCAGATGCCCAAAGGGGCGCATGCGTATGGAGTTCCTCTGCAGTGTTTGGAGGCCCTGGCATGCCGCCCATTCTCTCTGCCTGTCTCTGTTTTCCCTCTCCCTCTCCCTCTCCCTCTCCCTCTC
>PVHP010040739.1:0-15767 GCA_004024765.1 Zapus hudsonius | reverse complement strand
CTCTCTCTCTCTCTCTCTGCTTGAAAATGAATAAATAAAATATTTTAAAAAATTATTTTAAAAAAAGTTCGAAATTGTTAAATCCAGTGTCATGGTTTGATCCAGGTGTCCCCCACAAACAATTGAAGGTGTTCTGATAGATCGATCCTCAGCTGATGGCAGTTTGGGTTTTACAACCTCGATGAAGCTGTGTTGTTGGGGGCGGGCTTATTGGGTTATAAGCCAGCTCCCCCTTGCCAGAGTTTGGCACACCTTCCTGCCACTGTATCCAGTGCTGTGGCAGAGGTGATGTCCACCCCTCTGCTCATGCCATCATTTTCCCTGCCAGGATGGAGTCTCCCCTCGAGTCCGTAAGCCAAATAAACCCATTCCTCTACAAGCCGCTTTTGTTTGGGTTCTTTCTGCGCAGCAACTAGAAAGCTGACTGCAACATCCAGGATGCACAAGACACTGGCAGGGTTTGGCTTCAGATACTGCATTTGGTCTTGTTTACGTAGGCCCTGGAGAGGTCTGGGGGGCACAGTGAGCTCGCAGGGGGCTGTGCGCCTTCTGCTCCTTCGTGATCACACGCACAGTGGTAAGCACTGCACCTTGGAGGCTGCAACCCTTCCTTTCTGCAAACTTCCTGAATGTTGCAATTTCTGAGGTGAAGTTCATCCTGGGTGAGGAGGAAATAGGTGTAGGGTATCAAGCCTGGTAAGAAAGCTGGTTGCTACTGACTTTTTAAATTTAATTTTCAAGCTGGTGACAATGTTATTCGAGTTTGGGGAGAAAAGAGCAACAGGGCAGGCAGACTGTACATCTTGGCAGCTGCTGGGAGCAAGATGGATAATAAGAAGAGAGAAAGCCGCGGCTTTTGAGTTAGGGTCCAAGAAAGCAGGCCGGTTCAGCAATGGAGGTCTGTATGCATCTGCCTAAGGGGAGGGTTTTCAGAGAAACAGACAACCCAAGGGTCCAGAAAGTGTGCTTAGGACTTTGGTCGTTACAGGAAGAGATAGAAGGGGGAAAGAAATGTTTAGAACTCAGAAAAGCAGGTGGGCTCAGTGGTAGTGATCTACAAATAACTACATTGAGGGAGGCCAGGACATTATCTCATTAAGGGGGTCGTTATTCCTCCCAACTCTTTAACATGTCTCCAGGTCTATCAGCTTTCCCGCCAGGGATTTGTTTCTGATGGTGCATTCAGTCTTGTTGAGTTAGACGCCGAAGACGTTTAGCAGGGCACAGAAGAGCGCTCACAGGAGCACAGTGTGGCCTCTCCCAGAGGTTTCCAAGCGGAGAGGTTCCAAGCATCTCCCCTGCCCTAGCCTCTGCATGGGCATTGCATTTCATGTGAACTGTTTCCCAGGCCACCTGTCTTTCCATGCACACCCACTGATGACGCACCTGCCACCTGCAGCTGACCTTTCCCACCTGTCTCCCTCCCTAGGGAGCCTCATTAGTCAGGTGAGTGAAACACGAGAAGTGCTTGTGCCCAGGAACTGACTCCCACCTAAGGGATTGCAACCCAGTGGGAACTCTGAGACTATGCATATGGCAGCCTGGGTGGCCATTGGTCAAGTTACAGTTGAGATCTTGAATAGGAAAGCATGAACTTAAGGCCATCGTGATCCCCCCACCTCTTTGTGTGTGTGTGTGTGTGTGTGTGTGTGTATGATTTGCACACGTGTATGTGTACAGATATGCACGTACTTGTGTGCACATATATCTGGAGGTCAGGAGACAACCGTGGTTATCATCCCTAGATACAACACTGTTGTGGTCAGCTTTCTAGTTGCTGCACAGAAAGAACCCAAACAAAAGTGGCTTGTGGAGGAATGGGTTTATTTGGCTTACGGACTCTTCATCCTGGCAGGGAAAACGATGGCATGAGCAGAGGGGTGGACATCACCTCTGCCACAGCACTGCAAACAGCGGCAGGAAGGTGTGCCAAACACTGGCAAGGGGAAGCTGGCTTATAACCCCCATAAGTCCACCCCCAACAACACAGCTCTAGTGAGGTTCTAATTCCCGAATTGCCATCAGCTGAGGATCAATCTATCAGAACACATTCATTTGTTTGTGGGGGACACCTGGATCAAACCATGACAACCACCCACCTCTTTTTTTAATATATATTTATTGACCATAATGAGTTACATTGTTTAGTGGGCAAACAATGAGTTGTTATCCCCAATTCCCCAATGCCCCCCTCTCCATCCCCAATCAGCTGGATATCCTCCTCCGTGGGTCGTCTGGATCAGTCCTCTTTTTGAAAGAGTCTCTCTCATTGTCCAGAAGCTCACCAGTTAGGCTAGCCAGGCATCTGCCTTCCCAGATGCCTGGCATCTATGTAGATTCTGGGGATGGAACTCAAGTCTACGTGCTGGCAAGGCAAGCACTCTGTGGACTGAGCTGACTCCCCAGCGCCCACGCCGACCTTGGAGCAAGCCCTCTCATTGAAGCCTTTTCCTGGAGCGTGTGCGAGGCACAGGAGGAGCATATTCGTCCTCCTGGACCCTAGACCCATGAGGCTGAGATGTGACTGCCCCTGATAGGAATCCAGGGAGGACCAAGAACCATGTAAGGAGAACTCTGCCTCCTGCCTGACCATCATTCAGACTTTCCCGCCTGTCTGCACATGTCCCATGAATGCCATCCCTGCAGGCGGTGGGAGCCAGGGGAGGGATACAGAGCCTTCCTCACTCCCACCGCTCCACAGCCAGTTCGTGTGCATCCTTGAGGCTCAGCCAGGAGCCTATGGGGACACGTGGAAGGGCTTCCTTCTTTCAACCAGCCTCCTGCCATCAGCAGGCATGTGCCCCGACCACACACTGGTCCTCCCAGCACAACAGCAGGGAGCTGTTGGTGGATAGCACCTAGAGGTGCTAGAATATCAAAACGGAGGTGCAGGATTGGGGTAGAAGTGTTTGGAGAAAAACAGGCTTGTCCATCTTGACTTTGTTCAGAGAATACTGGGAGCGTGAGGGTGGGCTGACAATCACCTCTCCCCTACAGACATACCCTGTCGTTTCTGGGGTCCAAATGGGCACTACCCTGCCATCAGGGGAGAAGTGTTACAGCAGGGGAGTAATGCTCTCTGGTCAGAAAACTTGGGGAGTCTTTTTACTAGAGGAACATTGGGAAACACTTTACCAAGGGGCATGTTTTAAAGGGCTCAGGTGAACCTGCTGCTGTGGTGTTTGTGTGGCTTCTGTAGCAAGTTCTCACCCCAAGGAACAGGCTCAAACGGTGGCCTGTGCTGCCACCACCAGACAGGGACACCTGCCAGGCCTTTCCAGGGTCTTCTGCTGACTTCTGGAAGTTCCATTCCAGAGGCCCTAAACCAAGGGTGATAAAGTCCCTACTGATGCTTTGCAGGCTCTTCCTCCCTGGCTACCGGGAGGGGACCCTCTGAGCTTTCGAGGCCACAGTCCCTCCCTAGGTCTTCAAACCCTGAGTGGGTGGTTTGCAATGAAGGTGCACCTATTATTTGCTCCAACAGCACAAGTCACCTGGGGTGGGGAGGTTGCTGCCTGGCCCCACGTACGAGGCTGTGTGTCCCCGGTCCCTGCCCTGGGAGTTAGAGATTGGGTGGGTAGAAAAGACTCAGTATAGAGCTCCCTTCAAATACTGATGTACTGAGAGCAAGAACAGGCCACCTAAGGCATGAAGATTCTCCATCCAAGGAACGATGTGACTTTGCTCCTGAAGAATACTTTCCCGCGTGCATCTGAGAGGATTGAACATCAAGGAGTCAGCAGAGGAAATGGGAAATGGGAAAGAGGAAGGAGAATTTTACCTCGGGGTGACAAAACATCACAGTGATCTGAAATAACAACTCAGAAAAAGAGTATGGCCTTAACTGACCTTCCAGAAAGTTAAAGCAACTGACTTGATATTTCTTTCAAAATTGGTTAAAGACTTCACTGCATATCCTTCCTCAATTATTGATGGCTTTGAGATCACTGGTCTGTTTCGGCCTTTCTCAGATGCCTGACTTCTTTTTCCCTTCTCAGTCCACTGAATAAACAGATCAGCTTGATAAGAGAAAAGAAACACCAACTCAGAGCGGTTGTATCTCCCCTGTGCTAGTTCCTGCCAGGAAATGCCCCGTCATCATTACTGTGATTTATCAAAGGCTCAGTCCAGTGGATGGGTGTGGGCAGGTGTGGGCAAGACTGTGGTAAATAGAAGACACGTCCAAACTAGCACTGTCCTTCATTAGTCCTCTGTGTGCCATCGATGTATCATGATGTCTATGTCTCCAAAGTCAATGGAACTGGGGATGTGTGTTCTCTATAAGAGAGGTCTCATAAGACAGTTTAGTTAACACCGGTTGTCGCAGTTAGGTTTCTTCATTGCTGGCAGAAAGAACCCAACAAAAGCAAGCTGATTACAGGAAAGGGTTTACTTTGGCTTATAGACTCCAAGGGAGGTTCCATGATGGCAGGGAAAACGATGGTATGAACAGAGGCTGAACATTATCTCCTGGCCAACATCAGATGGACAACAGAAGTGTGTGCCAATCACTGGCAAGGGGAAGCTGGCTAAAAGACCCATAAGCCCACCCCCAAAATCACATCTCCAATAAGTTCCAATTCCAAAATTGCCATCAGCTGAAGACCTAGCATTCAGAATATATGTTTGTGGGGGCCAGGGGTGGAATGTGGTGGTTTGATTCAGGTGTCCCCTATAAACATAGGTGTTTTGAATGCTCCATCTACAGCTGATGACAGTTTTGGAACTGGAATCTTGTTGGAGGTGGCTTTGTGGTTGGGTGCTTGCCTGGTGAGATCCTGCCTGATTCCTCAGCACCCACATGAAGCCAAATGCACAAAGTGGTGCATGCATCTGGAGTTTGTTTTCAGCAGCTGGAGGCCCTGGCACACTCCTTATCTCTGTCTCTCTTCTTTCTTGCTCTGCTTGAAAATAAATAAGAATATATAAAAATCACCCAAGTCCATGGGGGACATACATTCAAACTACCACAGAAGGACTCGTGAGCTTCAGCGGACATGGGACTTTCCTTCTAAAATGCAGTCTGGTTCAGGAGTCTCAGGGGCTCAGGATCCTGTGTCTCTTTTTAATTTTTGTGTGTGTTTGTTTTTCAGGCAGGATCTCACATATCCAAGTCTGACCCCAAATCTCTATTTTTCCTGTATTTCCCGTTCCATTTTCATGTCATATGTACTCTATTATTCTGCTACTCTCTGTCCTTAAAACCTCTTATTCCCCTCTCATGGGCCCTTTCTAGGTACAGCCTACAATCACACTCATTCCTATATAATCACATAAACATACACATCAATAAACTGTTAGGTTGAAACTCAGGCTCCAAAATGGAGTCCACACACAGCACCTCAGTTTCCTCCCCTCCAGCCAGTGCAGGGAGCCTAAAGAGAATTTCAACAAGGAAACCAAAGCTCCCCACCTGCTGTGTCCCTTCCCCCTTCCAGGCCACCTGGGCCCTTCCCCCAACCTGGGCATTCCCCTTAAATTCCTGAGCTGACTTTCCAATGTGCTCTTTCCCCACTTGGGAGACAGCCTGCAGCTCCGGGGCCCCTTTCCTCTAAGTAAAGCCTTTTCTTTCAGAGTGGTCTCTCGTGGGTCATTTCCAATCTAACATCAACATAACATACACATATAAACATTAGAGCTAGGATCTGCACATGAGAGAACCTGCCGTATTTATCCTTTTTGTGTATTGCTTTTTTTTTGGTTTTTGAGGCAGGGTTGAAGGCAGACCTGGAATTCATTCTGTAGCCTCAGGCTGGCCTTGAACTCCCAGCAATTCTACATCTGCCTCCCGAGAGCTGGGACTAAAGGCATGTGCCACCACACCTGGCTTCTATTTATCTTTTTGTAAATCTGAGTTAGTTCCTTTAATATAACAATTTCTAGACCTATTAATTTTCCTGAACATTTCACAATTCCCTTTTCTTTATGAAAATGCATCAGATTGCATGGTGCGTATATACAGCACATTGTCATTATTAGTCTGTGGGACATTTAGGCTGATTCCTTTCATTGCTATTATGAATGGAGCAGCCGTAGACACGGATATGCAAGGATCTCTTTGGTAATGCTATAGAGTCCTTTAGGTACATGCCGGGAATGGCCAGATGAGTGATATGGAAGTCCTATGTTTAGGTTTTGAGAATCTTCCACACTGATTTTCATATGGCTGTACCAGTTTAAGCATGAATAAGTTTCTCTTTCCCCACATCCTTACCAGCATTTGTTGTCATTTGATTTTATTTATATATTTTTGTTACCATTCTAACTGGTATGAGCTAGAATCTCAAAGTATTTTTAATTTGAATTTTTCTGATGGTTAAGGATGTTGAACACTAATAGATTTATTGGTTGTTAATGTTTCTTCTTTTGAAAACTATTTGTAGAACCATATTTTAATGTGGTTTATTAGGAGATATTTAATAAGACACCAATTAAAATACAAAGAAATCTACAATTCACAGTGGTTTAATTAGTAGAAAATGGAAAAATGGACATATCTTAAAATTCTTTTTGTGTGTATGGGTGGTGTGTGTGTATATAGTGTATGCACATGTGTAGATGCTGGGTGCTGGGTGTGTACACAATGTGTGCATGTGTGTAGATGCTGGGTGTGTACACAGTGTATGCATGTGTACAGATGCTGGGTGATGGGTATGTACACAATGTATGCACATGTGTAGATGCTGGGTGCTGGGTGCACACAGAGTATATGCCTCTGTAAGGATGCTGGGTGCTGGGTGTGTGAGGACAGAAAGAGCTGGATTCATCCGTCTGCAAAAGGAACTGAGTGTAGGAGAGGAAAAGGCCAGCTATTCTAGGTATTTACAGTACTGTCATGGAGTCTGGGGAGATGGCTCAGTGGTTCAAGACACTTGCTTGTGACACCTGCTGACCGAGATTTGATCCTCCAGGACCCATGAAAGCCAGATGTGCAAAGTTGCACATGGGTCTAGAGTTCATTTGTGGTGGTAAGAGGCCCTGCTGTGCCCATATTCCCAATCTCTTTCTTTCTCTTCCCCCCTCTCTCTCCTTGCAAATAAATAAAAATATTTATACATAAATAAAATGTCATCATGAGGAGAGAAATTAATTCTGATTTATTTATTTTTAAAAATCTCACTTTAGGGATCCAGCATGCAGGCTCTGGAGTTGGATAGACCTTGGCTCAAATCCCAACTCTACTGCTTTCCCTGTGATTTCCAGTAAATTGTATCATCTCCCAACTTGCCAGTGTCCATAATAGAGCTTTATGAATAACAGCAGGAAGCCTGGAATAGTCAATTTTGCTGAGCGGACTGCTGTAACAGCTATTGTTAGTGGTACACAGACTCCTCCACTGTGTATAGTCCAGGGTGGGTGATTCTTAGTGAGCAGGTAGTTTCACACCAAACTGAATTCAGTGACCCAAGGGTCCCTCCACCTGGTGGCTCTTCTGTCTTTATCACTGACATTACTTCCCAGCACGCCAGGCCATATTGGGAGGTTGCCATGTCTACAGTTGTGACATGTCACTGTGGACTAGTAGATAGAATTCAGGATCTCAAGCCATTCACCTGAACATACAATTTTAAACACCAGCATGGAACCACCTTGTGATGGTTAAATTTTGTTGTCAACTTGACCTGTTTAGTAATCTTGGGTGGGTATCTGAGGTTGTTTACAGGAAGGCAACCCTCCCAGTGAGGGCAGGATGCAAAAAAGCTCAGAGAAGCTAAAAATAAACAACCCTTTCAGGGAGGACAGTGCAGGAAGGAAATTCCAGAGACTCATTCAATCAACAATACTGGGAAAGGGTTGCAAAACCCACCCTAAGGCTATATTAAGGGGAAGTCTCTCTCTCCCCCTGCCTGCCTGGCTGCTGGTGCTTGTTGTGCATCTCTTTGTCGGTATTGGAGTGAAGCTTCCTCAGCCTTCTAGCCTGGGTTTAAATCCAACAGCTCCCCAGGAAGCCTTCAATGCTGGATTGGGACTGCTGAGGCATGCAGCCACATGGACTGAGCAACTACTGGTTCCTTGACTCTCGGGCTTGCAGACTCCTATTGTGGGACTTCTGTGAGCTAATCCACTAAATCACCCCCCCTTTTTTTAAACTATAATTCATTCTGTTGGTTCTGTTCCTCTAGAGAACCCTAATATACACTTTCACCACCACAAAGACATTGCTCAGGACAGAGCCAGCTATAGAGAAGGTCTGGTCTTGCCTTAAGTGGCAGACAAGAGAGCGGGTAGGAGTGGCAGCATCTTGATAGTGTTGAACCCACCAAACAGAATACGTAGTCAATTAAAAATAGGCATATTTCCCTGGATGGGTCTTATCATATTCAAGGAGAGGAGTGACGTGGATTCTGGGAAGAGTGATAGCATAGTCAGAGAGGAGAAATTCTTGGGATGGGTAGAGCACAGTTATAGAAATTCCAGGCAAGTTTAAGGTATGGTCAGATCAAACAGAACTTTGTTACAAAATGGCTTCTAACTCCAAGATGGAGTCTGTCTGATTCTTCAGATAGACTTTAAGATTCTGTTTACAGGGTCTGGAGAGATAGCTCAGTGGTTAAGGTACTTGTCCTTAAAGCCTAATGACCTGAGTTCAATAATACCCCAATACCTACCTAAAACCAGGTGCACCAAGTGGCATCTGGAGTTCATTTGCAGCTGCTAGAGGCCTTGGATCGCCCATTCTCTATCTCTGCATGGTGGCACACTCCTTTGTTCCCAGCACTTGGGAGGACAAGGTAGGAGAAACACTGTGAGTTTGAGGCCAGCCTGAGACTACATAGTGAATTCCAGGTCATCCTGGGCTAGAGCAAGACCCTACCTCGAAAAACCAAAATAGGAGACATAAAACCAACCTCTTAAGAACCCTAAAATTTTCACTATGATCAACATCAGAGATTGAAAACCAAAGAGCTACAGGAAATACAAAAATCATATGTAGTATGCTCCTGTTGTGGGCTGAAGAATGTCCTTTCAAAAGGTCAAGGCCACCTGGAACCTCAGAACTGAAGAGAGGGTGCTTGCAGATGTTAGTGATGGATCAAGATAAGATCATACTGAATTAGCAAGGATGCTCTCCAGAAGACAGCAAGCAGGGTCTATGGGAAGACGGCAGAGCTCTGTGGCCAGAGATGGGCTCCACCCCTAGCTGGAGGACAAGAGGAAGGAGCTGCCCCTGGAATCTTCAGAGGTTCTGCTTTGGCCTTAAAGTTGGACTTCCAGCTTCCAGAACTGTGAGGGAATAAATTTCAGTGGCCTCCCAGTTTGTATTCCTTTGTTACTGGCAGATTTAGGAAACTCAAACAGCTCACAGGGATCATTACCAATGCTGGCTTTGCAGCTTTATTCAGGTGTGCCTGGTCTAACACAAGTGTTTTTGCTAATGACAGAAAGCAGATCTTGAGCCATTTTTCAAGTGTTTTCCTCACTTTGGCATAAGAGATAAGCATTGTGTAACTCCATAGGATTTAACCTTGCTGAAGTGCCCAGTGGGATAGCATACCAGCAAGTGAAAGTTAGAAGGTTCCCTGGAGACCCCCTGGCCTTAGGACTGGAGCCCAAGACCCAAGGCTTCAGGAAGCCATGCGGCAAGTCCCTTCCTAGCCTTCATTTCCAAGCAAAGCTTTCATGAGGATTCCACAGTAAGTTCTGAGTCCTATAGCCAAATTCTAAGTCTTACATTTCTATATTAGATTTTTTAAAAAAATATTTCATTTATGTGAGAGAGGGGCAGATAGAGAGCTAAAACTAGAATGCTGACATATGCAATGGGTGGGGGATGGGGATAAGAATCACCTATGGACTTAGGGTGTCTGAAGCTGGTAAAAGTCGGTGACCCTAGGGAGGGGGCAGGAAACCTGGTGAGATCTGTAACAGAATACTGTTCAAATGATCCCAGTAAGTTTCTACAATGTTTTCAATCAAAATATGGAAGTAATGGAAGTTAGTATACAGGAAACTTATTGGAGAGTCATGAACATAGAACTATTTTGTGGATGGGAATGTATTGTAGCTCACCGGTAAAGTACATCTTAGGATGGCAAGGGTCTAGCTTCAATTCCCAGCAGCAAAACCACAACACACACACACACACACAGAGCTAAAATGAACAAACACTACCCAATGGGCTGTCTATATTTATACCTTCTCCCAATCCCACAATCTCCAATGCCACACATAGGGATTTGTGTAATCTTAGATTATATTCAAATACCCTAAGGACAGGACTGCCAATGCTGCCTCATCACTGAAGCCTCAAGTTCATAACGGAGCTCTACACTCCTGGGAACCTGCCTGGAGCCAGAGCCACCCTGGGGAATCGAATTCGGGTACTTCTGCCTTGCAGGCAAAGGCCTTAACCGCTAAGCCACCTCTCCAGCCATTGTCTTTATTATTCTTCATTAAAGATTAGGAAAGAACATGCAACTTGGGAATTATAAATCTGGGGGACCCCCATGGGCGCCAAAATTCCTGTGTCAATAGTACTTTGTTGTCTCTGCCTTCTGTCTTTCTTGGGGGAAGGGTCTCACCTAGTCCAAGGCTGATCTAGATCCCAGAAATCTCACCCTCCCAGTCTATAGGGTTAAAGGTGTGAGTTCACACACACACACACACACACACACACACACACACACACACACACACACACACACAGAGTTTGGCTTTGTTAAGGTTATTTAGGAAGAAAAAAAAAAAAAAACTGGCTACCTCTGGTGCAGTTCATACCCCCTATCCTATGGACAGATCCAGTATGTGCACCCAGGAAGGACCCCAGTGGGTAAGGGACAGAGAGGAGGGAAACAGGGACACTTCACAAGATTTGCTCATACAATGTAATATACTTACTCATAATAAAGGTATTTTAAAAAAAGGTTACCTATTTAATCCCCGTCCTTGCATAAATACCCTGAGGGTGTGTGTTTATGTGTATATTGCCCATTTGCATACTAGGATTCTATTTTTGCCCCACTCAGCCTATTAAAATATTTGCATAGCAGGCAACTACCACTCATTGGGTCACATCTGTGGTCACTCATGAGTAATATAAGAGCCACACCCAGTACATTAGGCTCCCACCCTAAGGATATATAACTTCTGATCCACACATCTAAGAATACACCAGATAATTAGGAAACCCAAGCACTGAAGAACTCATGATGCAAAGATATCTATATTACAGTACAAGAAATACAAAACATCTAGAGAATACAATTCCAGAAAAACTATGAATCCATCAAAAATGACCTTCAGTGAGGCTGACTTTGATGAAATGTCTGACAAAGATTCAAAAGAATGATTATAACAATGCTCATAGAAATTAAAGAGGAAATCAAATTCCAGAAGAACACAGGAAACCACTTAAGGAAATGAGGAGGTTGATAGAAGATATAAGGAAATAGAAGCCATAAAGAAATACAAGTCAGAACTTCTAGAAATGAAAAACACAGAAAGTCAAATACAAACCTGTAGAAAGTCTCACCAATAGAATGAATGGGTCAAGGAGAGGACAGAATGTCTGAACTGGAAGACAAGGTGGCAGAACCAAATAATAGGAAGGTAGGAATGGGAATTTCAAGACATTTGGGATATATATGAAAAGATCAAATATAAGAATTCAGGGTGCAGTAGAAGAAGAATTTCACTCTCAGGGCATGGTAGATATTTCAACAAAATCCTAGAAGAGAATTTCCCCCAAATAGGGAAAGTGATGCCAATGCAGATATAGGCAGCATTTAGAATGCCAAATACACAAAACCAGTAAAGAACCTCCCCTCGCCAAATTATAATTAAACTATTGAACACACTGACCAAAGAAAATATTGAAAGCAGTAAGAGTAACCTAAAAAGGCAAAGCCCATCAGGATAACAATATATTACTCAACTAAAATCTTAAAACCAGAAGGGTATGGAGTAATGTATTCTAAGTTCTGAAAGATAACAACTGTCAACCAAGATTACTAGATCTGGCAAAGCTATCCATCACAAGTGAAGGAAAAATAAGGACTTTCCACAACAAAAATCAGCTAAAAGAATTTATGACTACAAAGCCAACTCTTCAGAAAATACTTGAAGGGATCCTTCAGACTGAAGAAAGAAAAGCACCCATATGAGAAAAACGGGAAATAAAATAAACCATATTAAAATAATAAGTAATACAAGAGAGTAAAGGCAAGACTACAAAATCAAATTGCAAGAATAAAAACAGACATATCAACAATAACTCTTAACATTAATGGCCTCAATGCCCCAACCGAAAGACACACAGACATGCAGACTGGACTAAAAGGCAGGATCCTAGCTACAAATGTTTAGATTTGTATGTGAGTTGGAGTAGAAGTGCATAGTAGAGGCCAGGAAGCTAGAAAGGGGCTATAAAGGAGAGAGGAGAGGGGAGACTTCAGGGGAGGGTACTGTATGTATTTAAGTAGATGAGCCAATGGCCTAAGTGGGGTCAGGGGAAGGGATTAAGGGAAGGGTGGGAAGAGGGTTAATCAAAATTCAAAAGCTTTAGAATAAGCTTTATGGAAACCTACTTTTTAAGATAATGGCACAACAAAAGCCACAGGTTGTTGCTAGAGAAATTTCAATGCCAGGGATGGGATACCTTTCTAGTGAGTTACTGGCCAGGAAGTTTCCAAAACATTAGAGGCCACTGCCAAGATTGTTTGCCAATCAGAACAAGATGGTAAGATCCTATTGCTGAAGACCACACATACTTGGCCTGAAGGTCACTGAGAAATCAAGCTGGACATGAGCTGGAAATCCCCACCCTCTTAACCAGCTACAGAAAGGGTAGGACTGCATACAATGCAATCTTCCAGACACGAAGTGTCCTTGGTATTCATTACTTCACAGTACCCTACACTACCTTCATAACACCTTCAAAATGCGAGGAAAAAATGACATTGAAACAAAATAGAGACTAACTGAAAGGGGAGTTGGGGTGGGGAGGGAATTATCATGGTTTATTGTCTACAATTATGTAAGCTGTCAATAAAAAGTTAAAAAAATACAGAATAAAAGTGGATGAGAACTGATGCACGAGGTTTGGTTTGTTTTTAATGTAAAACAGAGTTGTTTTTTATAACTGGAGAATTTTACTGCTCATCCCCCATAACAAAGACTGACTAGGGATCACCTAGTCTAATGCTTAAAGGAATCAGATGGATAATGGCACTTCCACCTCATTTCTAGGGGCTGTTTTATCTAGAGATCCCAGATTTAGTGATTTAAAAAAATTATTTATTTGAGAGAGAAAGGAGAAGGGAGTATATGGGCACACCAGGGTCTCCTGCACCACAAATAAATTTCAGCTGCATATGCCACTTTGTGCATCTGCTTTTATGTGGGCACTGGAGAACTGAACCAGGGATGTGAGGTTTTGCAAGCAAGTGCCTTTATCTGCTGAGCCATCTCTACAGCCCAATTTTTAAAAATAAAATAAATAATAACAGCTAGACAGATTCACTGCCCAGTAAATTGTGGCCTGTCAGGGACTGAGCACTCATGAAAACTGGTGGTCAAAGTCAGTGACTAAACCGAGCTGTTCTTATCATAAAATAATTACTTTAATGACAGATTTGAAATAATTTTAAACACATGATCAATAAGATTATACACAAATGTGGGAGTCTGTTGCACTTTACAAAAAATAAAGCTAAGCATTTAAATATACAAAAACAACTTTGGGTATAACATTCTTGTTAAAGTACTCTTAACATATACATAATTTACGCATTTTACAGAACTTGCTCAGTCTAACTCTCACAAGGGCATAGACCATGACCCTAGCATGAATGCACGCCTGAGGCGTTCTCCCTGTGTCACATCTTAGCAGCTCAGCTTCTTTCTGTAGGTGGCTCTAACGACCAGTTCTTTTCTGCCAGCTACACTCTGTATATGGAATTTTAAAAGCGGGGAGGGGAAGGGGGAGCGGAGTGCTTGCTATGCATTTCAGCTCCTCCTCAGAGAGCTGCATTTTAGAGCTGCATCTCCAAGACTGAGACCTTTTAAACCCTTTAAGTTCACAATCCAAGGGGCCTCCTAGTGTTTAAAATTTTTAATCTCCAATTAGGATTTCTGAAGTTTAAAACTTACGAGTAGCTAAAAAATTTACCACAGAAGGAACTACAAAAAAACAACCCCTTTGAAATTTAAAATAACATGAAACAAAAATTAATTTTGAAATATTGTAATTTGAAAATGTATGACAGATTTTCCTTTTTGGTTGGGCTCTAAGTTGTTTTTCCTAATCACCAAATTACTGATTAGTTTGGCATTCAAACTGTAACCTTTCCTCCTTGGAGCCACAGAGCAGATTTTCTGATTTATGATAAATCAGTTTGAACTCAATGCCCCATCATTTCCTTCTAGGACATTCTACCATTTCCATGTTCTATGAGGTATATCAGCAGCAGCTTTAACCTGAAGTTTCCCTGACAAGGATGTGCCCTCAGAGGTATCAGAAGCAGTGCCTGCTGTGAGAAGCCTTGAGAGTCAGTGACCTCAGACACAGCTGGTCCTCTGAGAGTTGTTTTTACAATCCTGGGGGCTCAGCCAACCCAAAACACTACTGGGTCCTACACTGCAGCCTGCCACCTACAACTAGAGCAGGTGACTGTCACAGTTAGACCATAAAACCTAACACCAGGAGAAAGGCTCAGTAAAGGAGGAAATAGACTTCTTTGCTCCTGCATCTCACCACAGACTGGATAAGGGAGATACCTCACAGTTCAGTCTGGCAAAGGAAGCAGGTGGGAACAGAAAGCCTTAGCTTGCTGTAATTAAATGCACAGCTGGGCAGGTGCTACTTCTAGGTGGTGTCCTTCATTATGATTTCAGAAACCAGCTGACTTCTAGTCTGTAAGAACCCACGAGATGTACAGGTAACTGTAAACAATGGTCTTCCACAGTGGTGAGTATTTCCAGAAACTGAGACTTCAAAAGAGTGTGACGATGCTCTTGATGCTTCTGTGGCAGTAGACAGCAAGGATCTGAACCTCCAGAGAGCTGTGGTCACTTCAGAAGGGCAAGGTACAGAGCCCGAGAATACTTCATCTCCCTCTCCTGCTCCATACAAAAGATCAGGTCTCTGAGGCAGATCCTCGTGATTCGTGGACGAAGCACTGATTTGGCTGCTGTCAGGCTGGATGTCCCAGGAGCTGAAGGGTTGTCTTTGAAGCCCTAGAGAGGAGAGAAGAAACGGTACTTTAAGGACTTCTGCTACTCACAGCACCTAGGAGCCCACTATCCATCCACAGGACACTGGGAAGGGAATGACAGACACTCAACCCTGCGCCCAACCTTCAAAGGCCACCACCCAGTTCATGGCTTCACCCATTCCTCTCTTCATACCCTAAACTCATTTCTTCACATCCAAGCAATCCTTTGCTTCACTTTCCAGCCTGTTCCAGGCCAAACTTTCCACTTTAAAAATTTTACATAACATTTAGGAGAAGGGCTGGAGAGATGGCTCAGCAGTTAAGGCACTTGCCTGCAATGCCTAACAACCCAGGTTTGATTCCCCAGTACCCACATAAAGCCAGATGCACAAAGTGGTACCTGCATCTGGAGTCTGTTTATAGCGTCCAGGGGCCCTGGCACACTCATTCATTCTCACTCCTTGCAAATAGATACAATATCAAAAAAACAAAACAAAAAACAAAACTTAGGAGAAGTGATGTCAGGCTCACTGTTTTGATCTACTAGACTATTCTTTATATGCCAGCGGTCTTTTGTAGGTCAATAGTAAAATTAAAAATCATAAAAGCCTT
>PVHP010040738.1:0-15742 GCA_004024765.1 Zapus hudsonius | reverse complement strand
TGGGATTTTTTCAGACAGATAGCAGTTCCACAGTGAAGGAGAGATGCTGTGTCAAGAAAGAATGTTTCAGTGACAGAGAGGGGTACCCAGAATCCTCTGCTAACCTTTGCATGTATGTTTATGGGGTGCACACATGCATACTCACATGCACACATCATACTCATACACATAACAGTCTACACACACTCACACACACAGATACACACACAGGCAAAATAAAATTAAAAATATTGTCTGGGAATGTCATAGGCCCTGCTACTGTCATTTGGCTAAGTGGATAGATTGTCCCCTTCAAGTTAATCTCTAAATACTTGTTTATGCCCCTTAGATTAGGGCTGCTCTCACCTTTTGACTGGAAGTTTCTCTGTGTAGTTGGAAGTGATTACTGAGGAGACTAAAACCTCATCAAAAGCTGGGGATATAGCTAAGTGGTTAAAGTTACTTGATGGCCCAGTAACCACAGAAAGCCAGACACACAAAGTGGCTCTTGCATCTAGTTTGTTTGCAGCAGCTGGCGGCTCTAATGCACCTATAAACATTCTCTCTCTCTTTCTCTCTCTCTTTCTCTCTCTCATAAATAAATAAAAACACTTTTTAAAAAGCAATAAAAAACAATAAAAGAAAAATATTTTTGGTAAATAATTTGCTATTCTTGGTTACATAAAATTGATTTTAAATTAAACTTGTCACAAGCCTATGGTTTAACATTTCACAGCTGAGAATTACATACTCTCTGTCAGTTAAAAAGTCAATACCAAGTTAAATATGTATCAAAACATATATGTAAATCTGAGCCACTTATATAGGATCCACTATTGTCAATGATTGTAGTACTGAATCATATATTAGTGCCAGTGGGATATCATGACTATACTAAGTACTTCAAAACAACTGATATCTCTAAGAAACTATTTGCCTAACAAGCTCTTTCTTCAGAGCACTTTTCATATCATTATTCCTGAGGCTGTAGATGAGGGGGTTCAACATGGGGATCACCACCATGTAGAACACAGACAGCACCTTGTTCTGGTCTGTGGAGAAGCTGGACCTGGGCATCACATAAATTAATGTGGTGGTCCCATAGTACAGACTGACTGCAGTGAGGTGGGAGGTGCAGGTGGAGAAGGCCTTGTGACGACCCTCAGCGGAGTGCATCTTCAGGATGGTGATGAGGATGTAGATGTAGGAGACAGCGATGACAACCACTGTGGTCACAATAACTGTACCAGTAGAAATTGTACAAACAAATATGTAGACACTAACATCAGAACAGGAGAGTTCAACTAATGGAGCAAAATCACAGAAGAAATGATTGACACTGTTTGGTCCACAAAAGACAAAAGAAAAGAAGGAAAATGAATGGCATAAAGCATTAAGAATACTACCTACGTAAGCTACTACCAGTAACTGGACACAGACTCCTGTGGACATTTTGGTTGAGTAAAGAAGTGGGCTGCAGATGGCCATGAAGCGATCATAGGCCATGACAGCCAGAAGGAAGCACTCCATTGTCCCAAAGAAAGCAGCTGTTCCAAGCTGAATGCCACATTCAAGGTAGGAGATGGTGTTTTTCTCCACCAGGAAGTTCACAAGCATGTTGGGTGTGACAGAAGATGAAAGCCCCATGTCCGTAGAAGCCAAGTGGCTCAGGAACAAGTACATGGGGTGATGGAGCTGAGAAGAGACTCTGATCAGAAGGACTATGCTGAGGTTTCCAGATACAGTCACCAGGTAGATGCCCAGGATGACCACGAAGAGGATGACTTTCAGGACTCTGTCTTCTGTTAAGCCCAGTAAAATGAAGTCTGTCACTTCAGTGTGGTTCCCATCATCCAGGAAATCCATGAGACAATGTAGCTGCTAGCAAAACAAAGCTATGATAAAGATGCGTCAAGTAAACATTTAGGAATATGTAATTTCATTTTTATTAACACCTGAATAGAAGTGTTAACAAATACATTATTCAAGAAAAATTTGGAGTAATGTGGTTTTACTGTGGTTTCTCAATGTGTGTGTGTATATATATATATATATATATATATATATATATATATATATATATATATATATATATATTGTGAAATGAGACTTTAATAAATTTCATAAATTTAATAAATTTCAAAATGCGAACACTAGACATTTGCTTCAAGTAATCTGTTTTTGTTTATACTCATTTGTAATGTCAACTGCATATATACTTTAATTTAATGTGAGCAGTGATAAAGCTAATAATAGACAAAAATATGAAATATATGTGAATTACAAATTAGTTATTATAAGTATAAATAACTATCAAATATCCTAATTTCCATTATGCAATAAATATTTAAGTAATCAAGATTCTTTACTGAATGCTTTGTAAATCAACAGTATGAGAATAAATTTTATTGGTAGGCTACTTTCATTTCTATGAAGCAGTATTACAAGTTACAAGAAGTAACTTGTGTTACTTTTATTTTACTGTAAAGAAACATAATCCAAAATTTTTACATGAATTTAAACCTGAAATGCTGCATAAGAAATAGTAATATTGGGATTTCAACCCCAGGCTAGTTGGTCTCAGCCCATTCATCTACTAATTGTAGTGTATATGAAGAATTACATCACATTTAAATCCAGGGACCTGACAGGTTAGCTTTTATGCGTTGTGAAGGATAACACATAAAAGATGTGCCTTTTAAGGCACTAATTCCTAGCTCATAAAGTCCATCTGTTTAAAAAAAACCTGTGTCTTAAGTGCAATTTTAAAGAAGTATTTATGCTTGATATGCAAGGAAGAAATCAAAAGGAAGTCATGCTACGAACTGTAGGTGTAAATACCTATTGTAATATATTGGTTTAATCATTTAATCATTTCTATTAAAGCATTACTTCATCAAGTCATTTGAAACCTCTATCTAGCTACCACATAAACATGTGAATAACTTTTAGAACATTATTGTTAATGTTTGTCTATTCACACACACCAAGTTCTTTCCTAATATAACATTAATTTCAAAGTGGAGTATGGTGGAACAATATAGTCTTCCATATAACACATTGGTGAATAAATATTTAACCTAATTACAATAAAACCTGAGAATTTTGCCCATGATCACCCAGTTAGGGGACATATTAATTCTCTTTTCCTAAGATATTGGTGTTATATCCCTATGTTTGTCCACAGTGTCTGAGCCTGTAACGATGGAGCATTTATTCAATGATCGACATCTGTCTTTCCACAAGACATTTACTGATAGCAATCCAATAAATCATTTCAAAACAAGTGAATTGATGAGGCTCTTGGTAGGTGTGAAGTTTATACACTGTTAAATTCCATGTGAGTTTTTAGTCTTGAGAATGGATAAATGAGGAATCTGGAAAACTGAGTCATGCCTGGTTATTCACAGAAAATATCAGTTCATCCAGTTCTTTTAGTTGATTGCTTGATTCCACATGACTTGTTCTCTACTTTGGCTTTCAAGCATAGGTACATTTTCAAAGAAGAAAGAATTCTCCATTTTTGATGGAAACTAGCAAACCAGATTTACCCACAATAGCAAAATCTTACCTCCTGTAATGAAAATTCATTTTAAAGCATGAGTTAGGATTATTCTGATTATATAGGATCTTAGATACCTTTTGTTATTATATATCATTATTCATAATTCTCAGAAGACTCTAGATTAAAGTGTGAATTCAAATGCACAAGGGATTATTGTCACATTCTCTGGAGAATATTCAAGAGTTCATTTACACACATAAAAAACAATTTTAAAAGGGTTTACAAACTCACATGTTCATTTTGTTTAATGTGCACTTTCATTTGATAATTCTTGAAAGTATATAACAAGTTCTCTCACATAAATATTGATTCTAATTTTATTTGATATTTTATATTAGAGGATACTAAATCATAAATTTAAAATGAATTTCTTGATCTTTATTCAATATTTGTTCAGTTAAACAAGTACTTTGTAGAGATTGACATGATATGATCTATTGGGTACCTAGAGGAATACAGGAAGGGATGATAAGTAAAGTTGAGTTTTACATAATAATTATCTAAGATGCACATTTTTAAATATCTTATTATAAATATGTATATACATTATATGAGCAAATCTTGTGAAGGTGTCCCCATTTTCCTCCTCTCTGTCCCCTACCCACTGGGGTACTTCCTCGGTGCACATACTGGATCTGTCCATAGGTTAGGGGGTATGAACTGCACCAGAATTAGCCAGTTTTTCTTTCTTTTCATCCCCCTTTGTGTATTATTGCTGAGGGGAGAATAACCAACCATGGCTCTTATAATCTTTCCACCCCCTCTTCCACTCAGTTCCCCACAGTGGGTTATAGTGAGTCATAGTGGGTGAATTTTCACAGAGTGTCATCAAACAACACCAAGAGATCCTGCTAGATCCAGAATGGCAACCAGTTCCCAGATGGTAGCATGTGTAGCACGGGAAGGTGTTACATGAGCTGCTAGGGAAAATTGGTCAATGATATTTGGAGAAAGCAGAGACCACTGATATACAATTCAGACTGATATCACAAGAATGCTGAACAGATGGCTATATGGAAGAGACCAGCAAGTCAAGAAATGCTCATCTGTGCAATATTGGCACTAAACCAAGAGGGTAATAAATGGCTTAATGAATGGCTAAGAGATCTGCTTAGTGATAAGGGAGCCTTAACTGGAACTGGGACCCGTGACAAAACCCTAGTGGGACCAAGAACTTGGGCTCCTAGGGGAAATTCCCACTACCAGAGAGCTATAGAGAGGCTACCCACATTAGGAGCTAGCCAAATAGCATTGTTGTCTCATTTAACCTATATTGATCTCACTCTCCAATGGAGATTCTGTTTGTATTTCTCAGAAGGCATTGAGAGAGCCAGGGACAACTCAATTCCACCAACAAAATATTGGATGATGGCTGATATCCTGGCAGGAGACAAACCACACCTAGCCTTCACACAGGGCCCAAATGAAACCTATGAGAATGTGAGGAGACAAACAGGAGACCAATCACCACAGCAAGTCTGATAACCCATAAAATGTCAATGGAGACAGACACCAATGATACCCATCACAACCCAGGGCAAAGATCCAAAGATACTTAATATCTCCACAAAGCAGACTCAAAATTCACCAACTATGACGCAGGAAACTAGACAAAGACGGGGCAGAAAGAATGTAAGAGTCATGGTGGAGGAGAATATCCAGAGACATTGCCCCCCTCAGTAACAATAGACAAGGGGGAAGGAAAAAAAACTATGAAAAACTGGCTACCTCTGGTGTAGTTCATAACTCTCTAATGTATGGACAGATCCAGAATGCACACAGGGGAAGGACCCCAGTGGGTAAGGGACCGAGAGGAGGAAAATGGGAACACATTCACAAGATTTGCTCATATAATATATAAACTTATTCATAATAAAGATAATTTAACAAATGATCTGTTCCAAGTCTGACCATTTTTCTTTTTTTAATTTATTTTTTTCTTTATTATCCATAATTAGATACTGTCATAGTCAGTCACATGCCACTTGGATGAATCTCCAAACCAGGCACAATTTTGGGGAGGAAAGTATTTATTAAAATAACAGATCCAGGGGAAGTTCCAAAAAATGAAGGAAAGGGCTGCCCCCCTTTCACAGATCCAAGCAGAGAGACAGAGGCCCAGCACCACCAAAGCCAGCAAGCACACTCTCACCCACTGTAACTTACAAAACAACAGGATTGCCAGACTTGGGCTCCAGCTGCTCTTTTGCATATGTATCCCTAGAATTTTGCATCCAATTTAGAAATACCTCAGGGCCAGACCCCAGGAGGCCAGGCCAAAGTGACACCTCCTCCAGCCAAAAGGCTGGAGACAATTCACAATTATAATAAACACAATTGTAATTATAATAAATTTATAATTATACTAAATTCTATTGGGGAGACATCTATTCAAACTATCACAAATACACTGAATAAGCAAATAATATGTTGGTATACCCAGTTCTGCAATTTCCCTCTTCCCTGTCCCCAATCAGATGTGTATGCTCCACCATGGGCAGTCTAGATCAATCCATGGGGTAGGAGGTTATGGATAGCCTAAGAGTCAACCCAGTTCCAACCCCCTTTGTATGTTGTTACTGAGGGGGCCATGTCTCTGGATATTATAATCTGCCATGGCTCTTCCAATCTTTCCGCCCCCTCTTCTGCTCAGTTCCCTGAGTCATGGTGGGTGCTTTATTGTTAAGGTCTTAGGGGCCTCTGTACTTCTGCTTTAGGTTGCATTGAAAATAATTATTGTCGGTCTCGCTGGCTTATCCTGGGTTGACTGATTGGCTGTGGTTATAGGTCTATTTTTTTCCCACCACTATCTGCGGGGTTCCATGTAGATCCTCCACAGAAGATCTGGGTGGCTCATCTCTTGCCAGGATGTCAGCTATCAGCCTGTGGCTAGTTGGTAGGGTTGGAGGAGCCATAGCTCTCTCACTGCCATCTGAAAAATACAAACAGAATCTCCATCAGAGAGTGAGATCAGTATAGGTAACTCTAGATACACAATTTTGAATTTTACACATTTAGATACACATTAACTCTAGATACACATTTTTGAATTGGCTAGATTCTATTGTGAGCAACCTCTTTGTAAATGAATTGTAAAGTGCATTTCTCTTTGGGGTCTCAAGATTTTGGTTCCCATTGCATTTTGCCTTGAGTCCCCAGTTCCAGTTAAGGGCTCCCCATCACTGAGTGGATTGCTTGGCCAAATTAAAAGCTGTTACTTACCTCTCCCAGGCTTTGCGGCCTCCATTGCACAAGTATTTGTTTCTTGGTTCACTGTTCTCTCCCAGTAGGAAGTGAGTTCATGGCCGCAGACTGTGTTTTTTATCAGTGGTCTCTGTTTACTCCAGCTGTCATTGACCAACTTCCCATGGCAGCTTATGCAGTGTCTTCTAGCACTGCACTAACTGCCATCTGGTGGCTGGTTATCATTCTGGACCTCCCAGGGTCTCTCAATAATGATTGATGGCTTTCTGTGGTTTCTTATGCCATTTATATTCCTTTCAGCTGCACAGAATTCCATAGTGTATATGTACCACAACTTGGATATCCATTCGTCCAGTGATGGCATTTGAGTTGATTCCAATTCCTCACTATTATGTATTGAGCTACTATAAACATGGTTGAGCAAATGTCTCTGTACTTTGGTGAGGAAACTTGAGGATAGATGCCCAGTAGAGGGATAGCTGGGTCTGCCATTAGGGCTATATCCATCCTGTTCAGAAGCCTCCACACTGCTTTCCATAGTGGTTGTACAATTCTGCATTTCCACCAGCAGTGAATGAGGATCCCCTTTTCTCTGCAAACACACCAGCATCTATTGTTAGGAGATTTTTTTAATAATTCCCATTCTGACTGGAGTTAGTTGGAATCTCAGTGTTGTTTTGATTTATATTTCTCTGATGATTAATGACATTGAACATTTTCTCAAATTGGAGTTGGCCATTTGCTTCTTCCTCTGTGAATTCCCTGTTGAGTTCAGTTCCCCATTGTGTGAGAGAGATGTTAGATACTATTTTATTTAATTTTTTGAGTTCTTTGTACATTCTAGATATTAGACCTCTATCTGTATTGTAGCTGGCAAAGATTAACTCCCAGTTTGATGATGGTCTATTGGCTTAGAATATGGTATGCTTGTCTGTACAGAAGCTTTTTACCTTGATGAGATCCCATTGGTTAAGTGATTGTTACACTTCCTGGGCTATTGGAGGTTTGTTCAGGAAGTTTTTCCCTATTCCTATCTCATAGAGAGTTCCCCCAATTTTTTATTCCAGTGTTTTCAGAGTGTCAGGACTTATGTTGAGGTCTTTGATCCATTTGAAGTTGGTTTTTGTGCATATTGGGAGGAGAAGGTCTAGTTTCATTTTCTTGCAAATGTTTATTTAATTTATCCAGAACCATTTTTTAAAGATGGTATCTTTATGCAGTTAACATTGTTGGCATCTTTGTCAAATATGAAGTAACTAGTTGCTTGACCTTGGGGCAGGGTCTTAAATTCTGTTCCATTGGTCTGTCTGTCTATTTTGTGCCAGGACCATGCTGTTTTTGTTTTGATGGCTTTGTAGTATATATTTAGATCAGGTATGGTAATACCACCTGATGTGCTTCTTTTACTAAGAATGGCTTTGGATATCAGAGGCCTTTCACCATTCCAAGTAAATTTGGAGATTATTTTCTCTATGTCTGCAAATAATGAACCTGTTATATTTATTGGTATTACATTGAATCTGTATATAGCTTTTGGAAGTATTGCCATTTTCACAATATTAATTCTACCTATCCAGGAGTATGAGAGATCTTTCCATCTTTTCACATCATCCTTAATTTCCTTCTAGAGCATTTTTATATTTTCATTATACATATCTTTCACCACCTTGGTTAGTGTTATTCCAAAATATTTGATTTTATTTGTGGCTATTGAATATAGGACTGTTTCGCTGATTGCTTTTTCTGTGTGCATGTCATTTGCATACAGGAAGGCTACTATTTTTGTATGTTAACTTTGTATTCTGCCATTTTGCTGAAGGAATTTATCACCTTCAGGAATATACTGATACTATTCTTTGGATTTATTATGTATAGGATCATGTAATCTACAAAAAGAGATAGTTTCACTTATTCTTTTCCAGTTCATATCCCTATTATGTCTTTCTCCTGACCTAATGCATTGGCTAGTATTGAAGGACTGTTGAAGAACAGTGGTGAGAGTTGGCAACCCTGTCTTGTTCCTGAATTTAGTGGGAACTCCTTGAACTTTCCACATTGGGTATTATTTGGGCTTTAGGAGTTTTGTATATGGCCTTAATTATGTTGAGGTATAGTCCCTCTATTCCAAGTCCTTCAAGTGTTTTGATCATGAAGTGGTGTTGGATTTTGTATAAAGCTTTCTCTCCATCGACTGAGATGACCATGTGGTTTTGTGGTTAAATTTATTAATGTGGTAGATTAGGTAGATTGATTTCTGTAGGTTGAACCAACCCTGCATCACTGGGATGAAGCCAACCTGGTCAAGGTAGATAATACTATTAATATATTGTTGAATTTGTTTGTAAGGATTTTATTCAGAATTTTTGCACCTAAGTTCATTAGGGATATAGGTCTATAGTTTTTCTCTCTGGATTTATCTTTGTCCAGTTTAGGTATTAGAGTGATGCAAGTTTCATAGAAGGACTTTGTAGGTATTCCATGTTATCTGATTACTCTAAAAGGCTTCAAAAAGAGCTGTTTGGGTTCTATGATGAAGGTTTGGTAGAGTTCAGCTGAGAATCCATCAGGACCTGAACTTTTCCTTCTGGGAGGTTTTTGATTACATTATCAATTTCAATCAATGAAATAGGTTTATTAAGGAGATTTGTCTGCTCTGAGTTTAGTTTTGGTAGTTGGTAGGTATCTAAGAATTCATCCGTTTCTTCCAGATTCTCCAATTCTGTGGAATAGAGGTTTTTGAAGTATGTCCGGATGATTCTTCCAATTTCATTGGTGTCCGTTGTGATCTTTCATTTTTCATTTCGGATTTTGTTGATTTGGGCCTTCTCTTTTTTCAGTGTTTCATTAGATTTGCCTGGGGTTGGTCAATCGTATTTTTTTTTCAAAGAATCGGCTCTTTGTGTCATCAATTTTTGATAGTTTTCTTAGTTTCTAATTCATTGATCTCATTGTTATTGTAGGAATAGATTCAGTATGTATACATAGACCAATGCTAATAATAATCTTTTAAAATGTATTCATATGTTTACATAGTATTAAATTTTACAACAAATAACTTGATAAAGCAATGATTTAAGTTGACTTATTTTAACTACTTAAAAAATTCATAATATGTACCTTTATCCATATTTTCAATGTGTGTCGCTTGGTATTGCTCATCAGTTCTAATAAAAATTATTTCACACTTTTAAAATAACCCTTGGGCATATCTTTGAGTAACTCATAGACATTTTGTCACACAAAGCACCTGTTTAATGAGTTAACTATCAACACTGTAAACCGGGCCTGCCATTCTCCAAATTTACATGTGCAGTCAACTTTATTGTAATTCTTGCAATATAGTATAGTTAATAAAATAATAGACTGAGCTCACTCTGCCTGGGGTTCAAATCATAATTGTACCACTTCTCATGTAACTTTATATAACATATTCTGATTAACATGTTTCCAACATAAGATGGAATAAAATAAAATAATAAAATAATACTATAGATCTTACAAATAAAAATAGAATTATATATAACTTTTAAAACCCATACTGCTTTGTAAACCACACAAAATGCTTATAGAGTACATGTCTTCATTACACAACACTACATTTATATGTAAATCATTTGTTATACATATAACTCTTTTGGAATTTTCTAAAGTTTCATACTTTAAATCATTTAGCTTTAGCAATTCAGATATATGATATACAATAAATTCAAGTTTAAGGAAATGTATATGTTAATGTAAACTTCTGCCATTTCTATTTGAAGAATTTTAACACTTATTATGCTTAAATGTACAAATCCTTGTAGTCTAGAATAAAACCCTGAAATGTAAGTTCAAATTTTTCTTCAATTTTTTTATAATAAACACCATTAATTTAACAATATTGAGAACAAATAACAAATTCATAGTAATAAATAAAAATTATAAATGCCATGTGCCCCTCAAAACTTTGTTTGGACAGCAGCTGCATTGTCCCATGGATTTCCTGGCAGATGGGAACCACACTGCAGTGACAGAGTTCATTTTATTGGGCTTAACAGACGACCCAGTCCTGAGAGTCGTCCTCTTCATGGTCATCCTGGGCATCTACCTGGTGACGGTTTTTGGCAACCTTAGCACAATCATTCTAATTAGAGTCTCTTCTCAGCTCCATCACCCTATATACTTTTTCATGAGCCACTTGGTTTCTACTGACATGGGCTTTTCATCTTCTGTCACACCCAACATGGTTCTGAACATCCTGGTGGAGAAAAATACCATCTCCTATACAGGATGTACCATCCAGTTTGGTGCTGTTGCTTTCTTTGTGACAGTGGAGTGTTTTGTTCTTGCTGCCATGGCCCATGACCGCTTCATGGCCATCTGCAGCCCACTGCTTTATTCATCCAAAATGTCCTCACAGGCCTGTGTCCAGTTGCTTGTAGTAACTTATGTAGGGGCTTTCCTTAATGCTTCCTTCTTCACAATTTCCTCTTTTTTTTCTTCTATGGTTCAGAATCAGTTATTTTTTTCTGTGATTTTGCTCCATTATTAGAACTGTCTTGTCCTGATGTCACTGTCCTCAAGTACGTTTGCTCATTTTCTGCTGGCTTCATCATTGAACTGACATTGATTGTCATAGCTGTCTCACACATCTATATCCTCATCATCATCCTGAAGATGCGCTCCACCTGTACCTCCCAACTCACTGCAGTCACCCTGTTCTATTGGACCATCACATTCATTTATGTGATGCCCAAGTCCAGCTTTTCCACTGAACAGAACAAGGTGGTGTCTGTGGTCTACATGGTGATGATCCCAATGTTGAATCCCCTCATCTACACCTTGAGAAATAATGAGATTAAGGGCGCTCTAAAAAGATTGATTGATAAGAAAATATTTTCATAAAGTTGGCTGTTATTTCATAGAATTTGGTATATAATCATGATAAAATAATAAATACAACCTGAGTGTCAGTGGTTAAAATAGGTTCTGATAAATATTAAATTGGAAATGGAGTTTTTGTTGTAGGTACAACAGGTGGGTTTCCTGATATCAAATTATAAATCTTTGTTAATATTGATTTTTAATATAAATTTTACACAACTCAACAATAACAAATTATTTCTCACAAAAAAACTTATTCTCAAATTTATTTTTCACTTGCAGCCATATTTATATTTTTAAGTATTTATTTGCTGGAAATTGAATGTATAATTGTTTAAGATTGAGTCCACTCATAACAGTAACTCACCTTAATATGAACCTGGCAAATATAGTCATGTCCAAGTAAATTCTAAAATAAAATGAACAAGTGGAACAGATAATAAAATTACTAGATATATCTTTTATTACAGTAAACTCTTCTGTTTGGTGGGGGTTTATAAAGCCATAGGAGTTAGTTCTATGATCCTTTCCACAGACTCCCAAGTTCATTATACATGTGGTGGTTCCCACTAATGAAATTCATAAGGTGTCCCTGGATATTTGCTTCCCTGAGAAAAAGTTCTTTTTGAAGTTGAGGATTGATGGGGACCTTGGTGGATCCAAGTATTCCATCACTGAGCCCTAGATTTTCCCAGAGAGTCTTCATTTAATTCTATATGCTCATGATCACTAAGTTTGTGCAGTCTGAGCCCAACATTTATCTACTGCTTCTCTCCATATGGTGTTGATTTCATTTCATTTTGGTATTCACACAGGATAAGAATTGCTGAGTCATATGGTGGTACTGTTTTTCAGTTTACATCTTATATAATGTTCATTATGGTTAACATCATGTTTCACACCTTATGTATATTTTAGTTTCCATTTATTTTACTTTATATCTCCATACACTTTCAAGTACATCAAAAGTACACACAGGTCAACAGTGTGCAAGAGTTCCTATTCATTATATTCTCATAAATAATTGTCATTATGGGTTTTCTATAAGACCTCTCCAACTAGTGTGAAGTGCACTTTTAATAACAATTTCACTGTTGGTTAGTGACACTGATTACCACTTTTCACACAGAGGACAATTATTGTGTCTTTAGAAAATGCCTATTTAGGTCATTTATTTTTAATTTTTATCTTTGAAACTTTCTTATATATTCTTATTCCCCCATTTACATTCACTTATCACTCTCCCCATCCAACTAAACACCTTCTTCTCAATTAAGCTCCATCCTACTTGCTTGTCATTTTTGAAGCAATTATTAAACTAGGATTGCTTGCATTTTAACATGAGTTTTTAGGTATTTATTGGATTATGGACAACTTAACCAGGAGCTATACCACTGAAGAACATGACTCCTCCCTTCCTCCCTTCTTCCTTCGCTCAATGATCATTAATTGCTAATAATCCCTCTGGGAGGGATGTGGTCTCCTGAGTCCTTCCCCATACATGATGGAATGTTGACCAGCTATAAACTACAGATACTATGATCACATGAATGCACAGCCATGTTATATTCAGAAGATAATATTTCATAGGTCTCCTCTCCATCATTTTATTCTTGTATTCTTTCTGCTCCCGCTTCTAGGAGGTTCCCTGAACCTTGGACTAGGTGCTTTAAATACCTAATTATGGCTAAGCACATAACGGTCTCTTATTCCAGACATTTACCCACCTAAATATTTCTACATTAACTTCTGGCCATCTATGGAAAAAATCATAGATATTAGAGAACAGATTGACATGTTGTTTGTTTAGCCTGACCATAGTAGAAGTTCCCTATGAGGCCTACATCCCTAGCCACAGGCATTGGACCAGGCTTACTACACCAGGAATATTAGATCATCTATTTTCTTTAATTAGGTTATTAATTTTTGTTATTGGTTTGTATAAATTCCTTATGCATCTAGATATTAATTCCTTCTGAGATACCAGCTTGAAAATATTTTCTTCAAGTTTCCCAGCTATTGTTTTTATGGTTTCCATGACTTGGCAGAATATTTTCAGTTTGATGTGGTCTTATTTAATTTTACTTTTGTTATTTGAGCTCTTCAGGGTTAAATTCTAAAAACAACAGCCAATAGCTGGGGGATAGCTCAAAGACATGAACTTGATTGCGTTTAATTTCCAGCACCCATGTAAAAATTTGGACATGGCCAATCAAACCTGTAAAGTGAGTTCAGATGGGGAGAACAGACCAGAGAATATTTTGGGCTTGTTGGTCAGCTAGTCTGACTGAAAGTAGCAGTTCCAGGTTCAAGAGATACTCTGTCTCAAGGAAACAATGTGGGTGATAGGGGAAGACACCTGCCACTGTCCTTTGCCCTATATATGCAAGCACATGGGGCACACACATCTGTACACACATGCTTATATACAACCCACTATTATTCACACACACACGACTTTACAAGTACTACACACAATACACAATTAAACCATTTGTTGTAGCTATTTACTCAACACTGGGACAAGCACCTGACCAGCAGTAGCTGATGAGAAGGATTTATTTAAAGTTTACAGTTTCAAGGAGAAGCTTCACAATGCCTAGGAAATGAGCAGAGTCTGGACATAAACTCTACAACAGCACATAAAATACAGAAGAAAGAGAGGAAGACAAGTTCTAGCAATGGGGAGCTGATCATAACACAAATAAACCCATCACCAGCAAGGCTCCACCTTCCAAATAGTTAGCTACTAGTGACCAAGCATTCAAAACACTGTTTATTGGAGGCTATCTGAATAAAGCACCACATTCCACCAACTGGTCCCCCAAAACTCATGGCCATCCATGATGTAAAATGCAATGCGTTTTGTCCAATTTTAAAAGTTCTCATGTTTTTTATCATTCCAACACTCTTCATAAATCCCCATAGTCCATGGTCTCTTAACTGTGAGCCTTAAAACAATGTGTATATATATATATATATATATATATATATATAATGACACAAAATAGACATTAATACTACACAAGATGGCATTCCAAGCTTTGAGAAATATCATCAGCTTGTCACATACAAGCAGTGATGATGCAAAGTGTAAAGAGGTCTTCTTTGTCCTCTGAACCTACAATTATCAGGAGATTAAGCCAAGACAATTACTCAGCTAAAATACAGACTACTGGTCTGTAAAAAGAAAGGCCTATGAGCTGTAGAGATGGCTAAGTGGTTAAGGTGCTTTCCCCCAAAGCCTAACAACCAGAGCTTGATTCACCAGTGTCTACCTAAAACAAGATACACAAAGTGGTGCGTGCATCTGGAGTTCATTTGCAGCAGCGAGAGGCCCTGGCATGACCATTCTCTTTCCATCACTCTCTCTTCTTATAAATAAAGGGAAATATGTTTTATCAAAAAGAAAGGATCATTCAGAGGATGGAACTGAAATTCCATAAGAACTAAAACCAAGAGACACACAAATTTATTAACAAGGAATAGAACTGGACTCAAATGAAGAAAATAGTAACATATATCTAGTTAGGTTTTGAAAATGTTATTTCTGCCCTCCCTTTTAATGGTCAGAGATATAACTGCACCTTCCTAATATCTTTGTCAATAAACCTGTTAGGTTACAGAGGCAGAAGATTCCTCTTAGTTCACAGGTGGCCATGTTACCAATGGTCTCTGAGTGTGTCCAGATTCTTAGCATCTTACTCAAAGATTTGAAGAATGGTGCCCAAAATTAGCTGTGCAGAAAGACTTTTTTATTATAAGAAAAGAAAAAGTGAAATTGGAACACACTTTGAAAGGAGCAGTGGTCCAATCCAGAGGACAGTTCCGATAGGCCCCAGGAAGTGGTCTAGGGCTTCTCTTTATTGGATTTCTTGAGGAAGGTGAATTGGTTGTTAGGCTCAGTTTTCGTGGTCCTGTGGTTTGATTGAGAGATTGTGTTATATAACATTTTCTTTACTATGTATTTTCCTTCCCATGATGCATCTGATTTCATGATATGTACACCCAGTGATGCATAGGCATAAGATGGTAACTAGAGATTTCTGCCTGTGAGTTTACTTAGAGGACACAGTTTGTCTTACCTTGCATGTAACCAAACCAGTGCATATTGTTTGAGTGCTCCCTTGC
>PVHP010040737.1:0-15825 GCA_004024765.1 Zapus hudsonius | reverse complement strand
TTGCATCTCTCAACCAGGGTGCAGGCAAGGCTTAGGAAACTTCCTGCAGTAATTAATATCACTGTAATGCCCTGCATGGCCAAATCTATATCCAGCTAAGAATGGAGAAGTCTCTCCCCAGCATTCAGGAGGACTACAGGGAACAGATAGGTGGACTCAGACTGAGTGTGGCTTCAATGGCTCTCAAACACATACTGCAGGAAGATCGTAGATTGGTGAGAAATATTGTGTCATAAAACAGAGGACACAAGAAAAGGAGGAAAGGCTACTAGAGACAGAAAGGGCTGAGGGAAAATAACAGATCAAGATCCAGTGAATAATCTCATGTTTAACATCATTTTGGTCCCTTATTCATGGCAAACAGCAGCATATAATAAGATCTTGCCCTTACATAGCTCTTCATATGTGCTGGGCACTGGTGCCCATGCTTCTAAAGTCTAAATTTGGGTCATTGTCCTATGAAGAAGTGGTAACCAGTTTCACAAAGACATTGAACTAGACTTTAAGAAACTTGAGTTGAAGTAACTGAAACACCCACTGAGTTATGGGTTTCCATGATTCAGCAAGAAGTAGTAGCAAGATTTAGATCCACAAAGTCATGCTTCCAAGTTTGTACTAAGTCACTGCAATTTACTGCCTCTTAAAGAGAAATATGGTTCCTACCTACGAACCCATGGAAATCCTCATTTCGTATTAATCTTCCTTTACTTATCCTTTCCCAATGAAATACATGAAAGATAACGTTTTTTACAAATTCCCACATTTCTGAATTCTTTTGTTCCTAGTCATTGGCCAAAATCATTCAACTCAATATATTCTGTGGAAACTGTTCTTTAAAGAGCTGGTTTACTAAAATAACCTGCAGCCATTGAGAAATGCTGGGGAAGTGTAATTGAGTGGGAGTGAGAAACAGCATTGTGTTTCTTTCTCCTACACAACGATCAACATTTGAGGGACATTTCCTTCTAATTCTTTCCTCTAGGGCTAACTAATTTATGAACAAAATGCATGAAATATTTGCTGTTTCCCCACACAGCATTAAATTATTAGAAAGTTCCCATGACTGTCAAACAATGTTTCCATGATTATGCCTCCAATGTTCGACTGCATATTGGATCTACCTCATTGAGACATTCAATTGCTCAGCATCAGTTTTTTAAAAATATTTTATTTATACATTTTCAAGCAGAGATACAGAGAGAGAGAAAGAGAGAGAGAGAACACCAGGGCCACCACCTTGAGGGTCTGGTTTATGTGGGTCCTGGGGAATTGAACCTGGGGTCTTAGGCACTGGAGGCAAGTGCCTTATCCTCTGAGCCATCTCTCCAGCCCAGCATCAGTTTTATTCATGGAATTTGCTACTTACCACTCCATATGCTTCCCGTCCTCAAGGGTTTGGACTGCCAGTTACATTAACGAGTGAAATTAAATATCTCATGAAATATAATTTATATAGAAAGAGTTCTCTTCATCTGGATAATATTGGCAAAGCTTAATTCTTACAGAAATTTATTTCTATTAATAAGAAAGTAAACTAAAGGCTGGGAAATGGCTCAGCGACTAAAGTGCTTGCCTGCAAAGCCTAACAACGTGGGTTTGATTCCCCAGGTCCCACATAAAGGCAGATGCTCAAGGTGGAGCATGCATCGGGAGTTTATTGTTTGCAGTGGCTAGCGGCCCAGGTGTGCCCTCTCTCTCTCTCTCTCTCTCTCTCTCTCTCTCTCTCTCTCTCTCTCTCTCTCTCCCTCCCTCCCTCCCTCCCTCCCTGCAAATAAACAAAAAAGTAAAATAAAATAATCTCTTTACTATTATAGTATAGGGTAAATAAATTAATGATCCTCCAACACTCCCCCTATAGGGGCTGCTTAACTGTATTGTTGTTTATTGTTGATGATTTTTGTTGTTGTTGTTTAAAAATGGATACAGGGTCTCATGTATCCCATGGCATCATGTGTGTGTGTATAGCTGAGGCTGGTCTTGAACTTGAGTCCCCTTGCTTCTACCTGCTGAGAGCTGGATGGCAGGACTGCACCTCTCCTCTCACTCATCTCCAAAGTTATGGAAACTGTGCCCTGGAAGACAGCAAATGGAAGGCTCATCCCAGAGTGTCTACTGTTTGCCCGAAGCTTTCAGAGTGCACGTGTTGCTGTTCAAATCTAGTGAAGAATAAAATGAAACTCATTTTAAGCCACGTTTCTGAATAATCTAATCCAGTCATATTTTTTGTGTTTGGTGTGCCAGGTTGCTAAGTTACTAAAACACTTTGTTTTTCAGATGATTTTTTTTTCATAATGAACTCTAAGTAATTTACCTAAGCAGTTAGCATTTTTCATTAGGATGGATTGGACTGAATTCAATTTATTAATATTATTAAAACTAAATTTCAATAATATTTTTATTTTCTTTTTCTTGGTACACTCTCACTCTTGAGCCCAGGCTGGCCTCAAATTTATGAAAATTTACCTGCCTAAGATCAAAAGTGTGATTACAGATGTGATCCAGGACGCCTGTATCAAGAAAGAATTTTTGTTTGTTTGTTTGTTTTTGGAGGTAGGCTCTTGCACTAGCCCAGGCTGACCTGGAATTCACTATGTAGTCTCAGGGTGGCCTTGAACTCATGGCAATCCTACCTCTGCCTCCCAAGAGCTGGGACTAAAGGTGTGCACCACCATACCAGGCATAAAGAAAGAATTTTTAAAAAGCAGAAATAGCAACAGAAGTCTCAGAGGTTAGTTACCATTGAGTGATGAGCCATCTGTTACTTCTGGTTCTTTCAGAAAACCATTAAATGTAAATAATTTCACGCTACTGAAGTGGGTGCCCCAGGACAACCAAAGAAATATATTTACTGTTCTACATATCTGCAATAATTTGATTGTGTCCAACAGCAGAAAGGTGTGCATAGTTTACTTTTCTGAAATAATACAATTATGGAAATAAACTTTATAAAAGAAATTTTTGTTCTAGTAATAAAAATACTTTGTTACAGTATTAGCAGAAGGTGAGCCACTGAACTTTAACTCTCTCTTTGATTGGAGTTGATGTTAGTTACATATAATCAGTACTAATTTAAAATTGAGCATATTAAATGGTAAATGTCATGTTGACTTCATTTTTTAATTCATTTAGGCCAATTGTGTTTGTGCAGTTCCCCAAATAAATTTGTTCTGATTAAATTAAGACGTTAGAAAAGACCACCATGTTCTTTGACAATGAACTTTTCGATAATCTAACTCCAATTAAGCAATTACTCATCTTATGGGGACATGTTTTATCATATAAATATATTCACTATCAACCACCATATATTTAATGAGATTTATATCCCAAGATTAATGAGCCGGTAAACCACTGAAGTCCCACATAACTGAATTCATGCACAGTTTCAATCAGCTTTTATATGACTTACTGGGTTTTGGACTCTCCAGAGCCATTCATTACATATTGTGTGAAAAATTATCATTTTCCATCAACTCAAAATTGAGATCTTACTCTATTTTCTCATTTCTGTTAATGTTAAGTAGCTTCATAGACATAATTAACAATTATTTGCATTTGATTCAAAGTTTTCCACATATCATTACACCTGAAGAAGCATAGTGGAAAAAAAAAAAACAGATGGAAGGATTTTGAGAGTGTATGTCATTGTATTAAAAAGGAGATATCTTACCCAAAGAGGTTTTAGAAAATGACCATGGCTTCCAATTCTAATGTATACTCCATGGCATGCATTCAGATGTAACAATTTATAATCTGAAGAAATATGATTTTACTATTCTAAGTATATTTTCCCAATAATTTATTTTTAATAACCTGAATTTTATTTTCTTAAGATATAGCAAATATATTTAGCAGTAAGGAATGAACTAGGTAAATATATACATACATACACACATAGTAGACAGGTACTAAATTGATTCATAAAACTAAAGAACAAAAAACACCATTTATACAGGGAAACATGTACTCTGTGTAATCATATTATTATCTAAGTATGTATTCATGTGTGAAGATATTTCTGTAAAATACAATTTTATGTTTTTATAAATCTGGATTTGGAAAATCACTCTGTATAGAATATTTATTAATTTGATTAGTGTGGTAATTAGCCCAGGAGAAATAAATATATCTCTAGTGGCCTGGAAAATTCCATTCCAACTGATTGAGATTCTTGAAGAATATAGCTGCATTGTTGCTGAAGATAAATTTTTACCATAGTTGTTGACTGTGTACATATTAATTAAAACAATATAAAATCTTTAGCAAACCAAATACAAAGCCACATAGTAAATCTAATACAAAGCCATATCAGGACAATTATTCACCCTGACCAAGTCGGCTTCATCCCAGGGATGCAGGGATGTTTCAACATATGCAAGTCGATAAATATATTTCATCACATTAATAGACTCAACCACAAAAACCACATGGTCATCTCAATAGATGCTGAGAAGGCCTTTGACAAAATTCAGCACCACTTCATGTTCAAAAGCCTGGAAAAAGTAGGCATAGATGGCCTATATTTCAACATGATAAAGACGATATACATATCTCCTAAAGCACAAATCATTCACAATGGGGAATTACTCAAGGAGTTCCAACTTAATTCAGGAACAAGACAGGCGTGTCCACTCTCACCACTGTTCTTTAACATAGTGCTTGAATTTCTAGCCCAAGCGATAGACAGAAGAAGGGCATAAAAGGGATACAAATCAGAAAGGAAGAAATTAAACTATCCCTCTTTGCAGATGACATGATCTTATATATATATATCAGACCCAAAAACAGTATCAGTAAACTCCTGAAGGTGATCAATGCCTTCAGCAGAGTGGTGGGATACAAAATTAACACACAAAAATCAGTAGCCTTTCTATATACAGAAGACAAACATTTGGAAAAAGACATCAGAGAAACTCTCCCATTCTCTATATCTTCAAATAAAATCAGATACCTGGGGATATCACTAACCAAGGTAGTAAAAGACTTATATAAGGAAAATATTGAAACACACTCAAGAGGGAAATAGAGCAGGATGTGATGACATGGAAAGACATTCCATGCTCATGGATAAGGAGAATCAATATAGTAAAAATGGCAACCGTGCCAAAAGCTATCTACAGATTCAATGCAATGCCAATAAAAATCCCAACCTCTTTCTTCACAGACATAGAAAAAATAATCTCAAAATCTATTTAGAAGGGCAAAAGACCTCGGATAGCTAAAACTATTCTAAGCAAAAAAAAAAAAAAAAAACAACTTACGCAGGAGGTATCACCATGCCTGACTTTAAAACATACTACAAAGCCATAGTAACTAAAACAGCATGATACTGGCAGAAAAACAGACAGACTGACCAGTGGAATAGAATTGAAAACCCAGCCTTTAATGCAAGTAACTTCAGTTACTTGGTCTTTAACAAGGGTGTCAACAATGTATACTGGGCTAAAGATAGCATATTCAACAAATAGTGCTGGACAAATTGGATAAACACGTGTAAAAAAATGAAAATAGATCCACTCCTTTCACCATGCACAAAAATCAACTCCAAATGGATTAGAGACCTCAATATTAACCATATAACTCTAAACACTCTGGAAGTAAAAATAGGAGGAACCCTACATGAGATAGGAGTAGAGAATAACTTCTTGAGCAAATCTCCAGTAGCCCAGGAAGTGCAACATTCACTTAACCAATGGGACCTGATCAGGCTCAAAAAGCTTCTTTACAGACAAAAACACCATATTCAGAGCCAATAGACCCCCATCAAACTGGGAGATGATTTTTGCCAACTACAACTCAGACAGAGGCCTAATTTCCAGAACCTACAGAGAACTCAAAAAATTATTAACAAAAACTCAAACTGCCCGCTCACAAAATGAGGTACTGATCTCAACAGAGAATTCACAGAGGAAGAAACACATATGACCTTTACTCACCTGAGAAAGTGCTCAGCATCCTTAAGCATCAGGGAATTGCAAATCAAAACCACAATGAGACTCCACCTAACTCCAGTCAGAATGGCAATCATAAAGAAAACCAACAATAATTGCTGGCGAGGATGGGGGGGGGCGAAAGGAACCCTCATTCACTGCTGGTAAGATTGTAAGCTTGTTCAACCGTTTTGGAAAGCACTGTGGAGACTCCTCAACAGAATGGACATACCAATGGATCCAGCTATCCCTCTACTAGGCATCTACCCGCAAGATGTCACATCTCAGCATAGAGTCATTTGTGAAACTATGTTTATAGCAGCTCAATTCATAATGGCCAAGAATTGGAATCAACCAAAATGCCCTTCCATGGAGGAATGGATAACCAAAGTGTGGTATATTCACACGATGGAATTCTATTCAGCTGAAAAGAAAAGTGACATATTGAAATTTAGAGAAAAATGGTCTGACTTGGACCAGATCCTACTAAGCAAACTTTCAAAAGAACAGAGAGCCAAACACTGCATATTCTCCCTCATATGCAGTCCTTAACCAGGCTACTGCAAACTCTACGCAGACTAGTAGAAAGAAGTGAGAGGTTATGAATGAGGGGTAAGGGATGGGGGGAGGGGAATGACAAGCATGAAGCTAAACCAAAATGGGTTCAAAATCCTAAAATCCTCATGTGCACACTGTAATCTATTGTATAAGTAGTGGGTGTCATCTGGCAAGAGGGGCCATAAATAGGAGAGAGACAGTCTAAGCCTGTGAAAAATTGATCAGTCTGAAAACTCCTGGTCCTAGTCATCAGCTCCTTCCCTCACTGAGCTGTTGACCAAAGTAACCCATGAGGTCCCAAAAACAAGACAGGATTCTGTCAAAGCTCTTGAATGACCACCCCAGGCCTGAGGTAGGATCCTCTTGCTGAAAAAACCACAGAAAGCCATCTATCAGCATCAAGAGACCCTGTGAGGTCCAGAATGGTATCCAGCCCCCAGATGGTAGTGCAGTGCTGGAAGGCACTGCATAAGCTGCCAGGGAAAGCTGGTCAATGGCAGCTGGAGTAAACAGAGACCACTGGTATGAAACACAGTCTGCTGCCATGAGTAGGCTGACCACACTTCCTACTGGGAGAGAACAGCAAACCAGGAATGTAGCACTTGTGCAATGGAGGAGCCAAAGCCTGGGGGAGGCAACCAACAGCTTTTAATTTGGTCAAATAATCCACTCAGTGAACATAGGGAGCCCATAACTGGAACTGGGGACTCAGGGCAAAATACACTGGGAGCCAGACTCTTTGGCCTCCAAAGAGGCATTATGGGAGCGATTGAAGGAGAGGCTACTAAAAATAGAATCTAGCTAATTCAGAAATATGTATCACAGTTAACCTATACTGATCTCCCTCTCTGATGGAGATTCTGTACTTTTCAGAATGCAGTGAGAGAGCTATGGCTCTTCCAACCCTACCACAGGCCAATAGCTGACATCCGGGCAAGAGATGAGCCACCCCAGACATACCGTGAAGGATCCATATGGAACCCCGCAGAGAATAATGGGATGAAAAGTGACCCATAGCCACAGCCAATCAGTCAACACAGGATAAGCCAGTGAGACAGACACCAATGATCTTCAACACAACCTAAAGAAGAAGTACAAAGACCTCTAAGACCTCAACAATAAAGTAGCCTTAATACTCACCCACCATGACTCAGGGAACTGAGCAGCAGAGGGGGCGGAAAGATTGTGAAAACCGTGGTGGGGGAGAATATCCAGAGTCATGGCTCCACTCAGTAACAACATACTAGGGCCTGAGGAACCAGGCTGACTTCTAAGCTATCCATGGTCCCCTGCCCCAAGGACTGATCCAGACAGCCCACAGAGGAGGATATCCAGCTGATTGGGGATGGGGAAGAGGGGCATTGGGGAACTGGGGATAGCAACTCTTTGTTTGCCCATTAAATAATGTAACTCATTATGAATAATTAAAATAAATAAAGAAAAATAATAAAGAAAACAGAACTGCAAAAAATAAATAAATGAATAAATAAAATATTTATGATCTTATGATATAGATCCTCTTGTTTCTCATAGCATCTTTGTATATTCTTCACAAATTATTTTACAACATAATTTCTGTTTCATGTAAGCATCAACATGTGGTGAAGATAGTCAAAATTAATGACTACATAAAATGTATGCATCCATCACATTAAAAATATATATCCACTTTATAAAACCTAGACATCTTGCCTTCCCCTCTCATGTAGTGGATGAAGAAGTAAAATATAGATAATAAGTATCAGAAAGTCAAGCTTGTGACTTCACTAGAAGAGACTCAAGTGGTAAATTCTTTGTGAGGGAAACACGTTTGTGGGAACTCAGCACCAGGCACTGCCATCTGGGTAGCAGGCGATTTCAGAAGTTTTTCACCTGCCTTCCCTACTTCCCAGTGCTTAGAGTATCTCTTGGCCTTAAGAGTTAAACTTTTTTTTTTATTGTCCATAATGAGTTACAACATTAAGTGGGCAAACCATGAGTTGTTATGGCCAATTCCCCGCTGCCCTCCCCTCCCCCCTCCACTGGATAACCTCCTCCATGGGTCGTCTGGATCAGTCCTTGTGACAGGGGACCATGGACAGCCTAGTAATCAGCCAGGTTCTCCTGGCCATGCCTCTGGATAATCTTCCCCACCACGGCTCTCAAAATCTTTCCGCCCCCTTAAGAGTTAAACTTTCTTTGAACTCCTATGAAATACTTAGATGGTTTAAGATGATGAGCTTTGCAGAATAATCAATTTGCAAGTTAAAATTACCCTCTTTTAATTTTGTACCTCAGAGCAGAAAGGACACACTGTGAAGAGGAAAGGAGAGGCAGGGAGACCACATCACCGTGTGTGCATGCACTATGGTTGTTACAGCCGTCTTGAATAGTAGCCCTATGAAGAAAAGTGCTTATGAGATATCTTCTTGAGAAATCTGTTGCTTTCAACCTCTCCCAAAATACCTAGATGAATATAAACTTAGAAATTTGAGCTGGTACTTCATAGCAAAAACAAACACAAAAGCAATCATTGAAATTGAAGGCAATATTTTGTTATTATTCCTTAGGATCTAACATAAAACAAGTGAAATCTCCAAACTCTCTCTCTCTCTCTCTCACACACACACACACACACACACACACAGAGAGAGAGAGAGAGAGAGAGAGAGAGAGAGAGAGAGAGAGAGAGAGAGATCACATAGTCAGGATTTAGAGCTTATTGTTTTGACATTACAATGTGGCAAGCATGATATCCACTATGCTCTCAACTGGGACTGTTTGTCATCTCTGTAGCACCTGCCAAGCTTTGAAAATGGACATTATGATTCATTTCTCTCAATGTCATGATCTCAACAAAGTGAATCAATATTGATCATGTAGAATGGATAGTCAATAGAAGTCCCCCTTTGTCCCCTGTCATGTTAGCTGCTCCCTTTAATGTCTACCATATACAGTCTACCTGCAGACAACCAGGGTCACGTCGATCACTTGGCAAGAGCAGAGTTGGACTTAGCATGAATGGTTCAAGATGCAACTCCCTTTAGAAAAAAAATGCAACAAAAGAGATTGTCAATATAATAACAAATGGCTCAGGGTTTAGGATGACATCATCTGTGATTAAAGTAGACGCTAAGGTTTATTTTTTGGACATGCAAATGCTTCTTTTACAGAAACATAAGCTTGTAATGTTGAACAAGCTTGGGTAATGAAGTGTGAAAACATTGTCTACAAAGTAACTTAAGAAGTCCTAATACTTAGGTCCCGAATGAAAATCCATTGATTACTTAATGCATACTTCAAAACCAAGGAGAAGCTTTGTGATTACTAGGAAGATGGGGCACGTCAAAGGAGAAAGTTTTCTGTAGCTATTTACTTTTACTAAAAGGGACACAAGTTAATTCTTGGTCATTTATGAAAGAACTTTGCAATATTATTACATAATGCATTTGGTCACACATCTTGTTATTTTCTTAGTTAGTATCTCAAATTTGTTACAACTTTTGCTGAAAATATGTATGTTAAAATTAAGTCTGGCAAGGGGGTGCATATTGAACACCCTAGAAGAACTGGGGGGGGAGAAGGATGGGCCACAAGTTCAATGCTAGCTCACCTTGTCTCGAAATGGTAATAGGTGATTGCCAGATAGATAATGGATGGATGGATATGTGGGTAGGAGGATGGGCAGAGAGAAAGAAAGATAAGGCTTGGGTTGGAGAGATGGCTTAACAGTTAAGGCACTTGCCTCCAGTGCCTAAGGCCCCAAGTTCAATGCCCCAGGACCCACATAAACCAGAACCACAAGATAGTTCTCTCTCTCTCTCTCTCTCTCTCTCTCTCTCTCTCTCTCTCTCTCTCTCTCTCTCTCTCTCTCCTTAATAAAGAAAAAGTAAAAATAAATAAATAAAATCCTTAAAAAAGAAGAAAGATAAGGCTTAGTAAAGGTCATTCGTGGCTCTCACTTTGCCTTTGGGAGCCATGGGAGACAAAAGACTCAAATGTCCTTACACACACAGAGCTTATCTGTATGTGATGATGAACCTTTCACCACAGCCCCAGTCCTTGATCGGAAGATCTCCTCTCAAGCCAAATGACTGCTGCCTGAGCATTATTCAAACTTGACAACTCTAATTAATGGAAAGTCCTTTGTTGTGAATCAAAATGTTACCTGGCCAAGTAGATTGTTCCTCGCTGGTTATTTTCAAATCCCTAAACCATTTTTTTCTTGTAGAGTTTGCTCATTTTATTCTTAGATGAAGAACTGTCTCCAGCAGATTCATTACTGACGGCCTGTTTCCCTGGGGGGAACATCAGCTCTAAGATGTACACGAGGCTCAAGCATGGTTTGACGACCATGGTCCATGCACCAGGCGCCTTAGGGACACAAAGTGGCTTTGAAGGGATTCTACCAGCATATTATAGACTTTATTTACTTTATATTCTATTAAAGCTCCTAAATTTGGTTTTGGTTGACACATGTTATACTGTCACTATTTTTTTTTTTCCATTGCAGAGCAATCACACGGAGTCTGATGCTTCATTATTTTATACCAAAGTCACAAAAAACAGATCAAATTCTTCCCATTTGTTTTTTTACTCTTAGTGTTGGGGATTGAATCCTGCTAAACTTTGGGCCTAGCTCATGGTAGGCATGACCTACAACTGAGCAACATCCCTAGCCCCTTGGTCTTATTTCTTCTCTCTCTCTCTCTCTCTCTCTCTCTCTCTCTCTCTCTCTCTCTCTCTCTCTCTCTCTCTCACACACACACACACACACACACACACACACACACACACACACAAACACACACACATGCCCAGGATCTCCTTCTTCTATAGCTCAGACTAGCCTCAAACTCATTATGTAGCAGAGGATAACCTTTGAACTTCTAATCTTTCGCCTCCAATTTTAGAGTGCTGGGAAGACAAGCAGATACCACCAAGCCAAGTTCCCCAAACTCTTTTTAAATATTTTTTAATTTTAATATTTTATCCCATAACTGATCCACTTTTATTTGAATTCTTAAGAAAATGTAATTTCTCTCAAAAGGTTATATTTTAAACTTTAGAAAAAGGGTTAATTATTTCTAAAAGAAAATAAAAGATGAAATCTCAGGCCTTAGGAACTTGGAAAGATTTGATATTACAATGTTTCCATGTTTTTAGGTGTTTGGGGTTCCATAGAAAAGCCTCAGTCATACTTTGCCCAGAGCAAGTCTTAAATTTTTAATTATGCATAATAAATCCAGGCATATTTAATCCATATATTTCATGATTCATTTACACTTCAATCACAGCGTTGTTATTTTGAAAAATCATTTGATGTCTATAAAGCCCTTTGAGCCCTTAATATGTGCTTGTAAAACTCAATCCCTCCCTATGTGCATACACACATACCCATTATTTGAAAATAGATCATTATATTTTGCCCAGAGTAAAAAATAAAAAATCCGATGCTTATATTTGGGGTGTGGTTTGGGCCTTAATACTACACTTGGCTAGATATTTTACTCAGCTAAAAATCATTCTGAACTGAATTTTTGTTTAAAAAAACATTTATGCTTAGATCTTTTAAATAACACATATGTGAGATTCACATGGCTAATGAAATAGGCAGGGAAACATTAAATAAAGACTGAGAAGAGATTTTATAAGCCCTATGCTTCCTTTGTTCATTAGCATTTTAGGAAAAGGTTGGAAGGTCCATTCTGACTAGTTAAGTCTTTCCTGATATTAAAGCCAACATATCTACCTAACTGCCACCCGCCCCCACCATCAATCACCACTTGGGTGTTTAAGTGAATTGTGAGAAAATAGGAAACTGATTTATTTCCATTCTCGTCTCTACCCTCCCATTCCTCCACTGTCCTTCTCATCCTTTTCAAAGTAGACACCTCCACCTCTAAAAGTTGGCAGAGTTAAGAGAAAGGAGGAAGAGAATTCATACTGACTGTTCTGTACATATCATAAAATCATAGAAAGTCTATCTCCTAAATCCTGCTTTAAGCTGCTACTGAATACAAATATTTACTGTGGAATTATGTGAAGAGTTGCCCAATTTTCTCTTTGTTTCAAATGTTAGCTTCATGTAGTCCATTTTCCCCACTTACTGAAATTACCAAGAATTTGATCTTGTCATCTTCATCTAAGAAACTTTCTATGACATGCCATTGCCTTCAAAGTGGCTCATAGCATCCCTGTGGTCATCAGGCAGATGACCAGCAAGCAAGTCCCATCCTTGCATCTTTTCTCTGTAAATTTCAAATTTTCATCAAACGTTGTTGTAAATCTAAATGCCACCTCAGGTAGCTCCTCCATGGGCACCTTAATTTTCTAGAAGAAGAAAAATTAATATGCAGGTTATGACATATCATGAAGACACAGAGAAAAATAACATTTACACTACAAAAGCCTAAAATGAGTCCAGTTAAGTACTTAGTAAAATACCCTGTGTAGTAGAGCAGTGGAAGGCCTCTAGGTCTCTGCCTATTCTGCATCATATGCATTTTTGAAATTGCTTTAATTATCTGTGTAAATAATTAAACTCAAAAGGAATGAGGCTTTTATATATTTTCAAATGTTTCAATGTAAGTAATTTTACACTTGTAAATGAAATTCTAATTCATGTTCTACCAGGATCCACTCCTTGGTGAGCATTTTAATGGCTAGGTTTGCAAGCAAGCTCCACATTTGAAAAGAAGAAAGATGAGAGGACTTGGATAACTTGTTTATTTTGGAAATTTTCTCTTTCATAAATCTTCCCTACATACTGGTGAATAAATTAGCTAACACTTCAGAAACATGTATGTGAAGAGAGTATGAACATGTAACCTTTTTCTTATATGCAAATACATTAATGAAAATTTCCAAATATCAAGAGACTATGTTTCCCACTGATCTCTGGCTCCTATGAGGGAAAGCTTAACATGAAGCAAGGTTTCAGTTTGGGAACACTAGTGAAGTAAACAATTTTTTTTTATTTTATTTACGTTGGCCATTCCTTTACTGCATAAAAATAGATTAGAATTTTGTGCCTATCTTTAAAGGTTTACAGAAGTTTGAATTAATTCTCCACATTCTTGGCATAACCATCATAGAGAAACCAGCCTCTCACTCCCTCTCATACGTCTTAGTTTTCATAATAGAATTTCCAATAACATCTGGAAAATTATCAATTTTTTTCCACCATAAGAGCAGTGGGTGGAGTGTCCTCAGAGCCAGTTCAAGGTCTGGTTGTTTGCTCTCTCTGCTATGGATGTATGATGGAGAGAGCCGGCTTCTTCCACCATGAGCTTCTTCCCCTGGAAACTGCTGAAGACACTGAGATAAAGCATCGTCCTCAACCTGTGGTCATCTTGGATTTCAGGAACAGCAGAACCTTGCAGGACAGATGAGTGTGGCTATCAGCAGTGATATACAACTGATATAATATATATTATATATATAATATATATATATAATTTATGTATGTATGTGATAAATATAACACAAACACACACACACACACACACACACACACACATATATATATATATATATATATATATATATATATATATATATATATATGTCACTGTGCCCTGGAGCAGAAGTAACCATCTCCTGAGATCCAGATTAATCCCTTCAAGGATGACAGCAAGGACTTTTTTTTACAGAACAGGAATCCACCTAACCACACTTTGACCAGGTCTACTCAGTTATGCACACTTCTTGTCTCCCTACTGCAATTCTTTTGATTTGTTTTGTTTAAACCTAAACCTCATGTCAGTGCCAAGAAGATGGGCTTGGGATCTCCAATGGTTAGACATTAACAGACTTGAATGCATGAAGAATGAACTCTTTCCTCAATCAGCTTTGGATCCCACCTCCTGTGTACCTGGCTGTACCCTAATTTTGAGGAAGGGGGAAGCATCATAGTGCTGTCCTTAGAATATAAAATGAATATAAAATGGTTAGCAGTCAGAGGGTGACTAATAATACACTTTGAGAAGAACAGGAATTTCCCTTGCTTAATGTTCAAGACCTCCTATGATCTCTTAAGATATGAAGACAATTCTGTTTTACAGTGTCAAGAGAATGTGGTAAAAAGTACAAAACAGAATAAGAAGTGCTAAAAATATGGGATGAATCTCCTTCATCTATACTTATATGCCTCAGAAATCCCTCTCTCAACGCAGCTGCTTACAGACCTCCACTTGCTAAGTGTTTTCAGGTATAACTCAGAAAGCCCTGTCTCTTTCTCTCACCCCGCTTTCTCCTCCGGGCAGGAGTTGAGATTTCTAGCTTGCCTGACTTCTTGCTTTTTCTCAAACTCCAATGAAATGATCTTTGAGTTTCAGAAAAATAAATTCAGTGGATGGAAATATGATCTCTCAATGTTATAATGTAGTTGATGGAATTAAGTATTAAGAGAAATTCCTTCTCTTCCCCCTCCTCCAACTTCCCATCCTCTCTTCTTCCTTCTTTCTCTTCTTTCACAGGGCATAAATAGCTTTAATTATAATTTGAATATATAGATATTCACAGCAAATGATATTAGACAAGATTGAGGCTACTAGAGCCTGCTAGAGCCACACAGCACTTCAGACTTTCTGGCTGTCTTTCAGTTTATCTCCTGGATCAAAGTTGAGAATCGCAACTCTGAATCACTGATTCAGAAACTCACTCTGGTTACTGTACCACTGGCCCCATTTTATACCTGCTGCACAGGAGGTCACCAGGTTCAGTTGCATTTGGAGAGCCTCTGATTGTGCTTTCCCTGGTTAACCCTTTCATTGACATGGGAATATTCCCAGGGACACATGCTTGAAGGGATCTGAAGAAAAGTTCATTATTCTCATGTTTGAGCAAGAAAAAAAAAAAGGGGGGGGGGAAGATGGCTGACTAGTAAACACGCCGCACACTTCTCGGGGAGTAAGGACCAGGGGATACAACAGTAATCCAGATCGTGGACACAAGCTGCGATTGCCCCCTGAATCCAGGCACCTCAGAGCACAGGATCCGTAGGACTGGAGGCCACCAGCGTTGACCAGCTCGCAAAAGGCAGTGAGTCCTCCAGGCGGGCAGCACCCTGCCCGCGCCCACCGGCGCCTGAGGCTTTCCTTAGGCGCGGCTTTCCCTCCGCTGTGCTTTCCTTCGGCGGCGTGGCTTTTCTTGTGTTTCAGCCCCCACCCTCCCGCCGTCTGTCTATTCCGCCCCCCCCCCAGGCATAGGTGTGTCTTTCTTTTTCTTCTTTCTGTTGTTTTCTTTTTATTTTACTCCTTGTATTAATATTCTTTCTTCATCGGCATCTGTGCGCAGCCCCTCCCCCCCTCTGGCCTCCAGCTCGTCTGCTCCGCCCCCTTGATACACAGTTTCT
>PVHP010040736.1:0-15763 GCA_004024765.1 Zapus hudsonius | reverse complement strand
AATACTTTTTCCAGCTTCTGCATTTGTTCATTGATTTCAATTATTAGTGTTTTATAAGTTTACCTTTAAGTATATCTCACTTGGACATTTAATTTATTCTTAGAGTTTTTGTACCTATTTTCTCTGAAATAAAATTTTCCCTCCTGGGGGAAGGAAGGATGCTAATTAGATTCAGGAAATAAATGAGGCTTACATGGCTTAGGAAGGTAATGAGATTTACTAATCTCAAGAAATTGGAAGATTCATAAGAATATTCCCCCAAATTATGTGAGTTGAAATAATTGCTAGGGGGCTCCCCTCATCACTCAAACTAGCTGTAGCAACTTTTTTCCTCGTTGGACTGATATTTTTAAAAAAACCTGAGTGTTCTTTCTTGTTCACTCTCCTTTCTAGAATTCTTTAATGCTGAACAATATTAGGGATAACAGCCCCTTGTCCTACTGAGATCCTCTGCATAAAGATGCAATGCTGGTTAACTTTTGTACTGCATCTAAATGTGTACAGGAAGCATCTTGATTTTTGTCACTGTTTTGGGGGATGACAGCTTGGATAACCACTGTAGATCTTGATATTTTATCCAATTATTTTTGCGGAGTTTCAAAGGGTTCTTTGGGTCTGACAAAGAAGTGTTAGCTTTTCTACCATCTAAGTTAAAATATGACAGGATATATTGTGCAGTTGCAAGGAGGTAAAACCTAAAAAAACTTCAGTTCTTGACATGATGAAATCAAGAAGTTAGTGTTATAAAAATACACTCAAGAAAATAACAAATGAAAACTTTCATCACTTTCTGAAAGTTTCTCAGGTGTCTGCTAACTGAAGTTGAGGAAAAATTGGGGGTATTGAAAGTAGATAGGATTAGTAACTGCTGTGATCAGCAAATTGTTACTGTCTTGTAATAAAAAGGTGACTAATTGACTGTAGGTTGGGGACTGTGAAGATGTTTCTCAAGTGGAACTCTCACTTGTTGGACTTCTTGACCACCTAGTGATTTAACTTCTTGTTCTTACTCATTTTTCCCCCTCTGGTCATGTAGCTTCTATATATTTCTTTGATTTTATTGGTCCAGGGGACAGGATAGTGTCACCAACATTAAAGGCGAGTCTATCACTTTACACACATTCTGATAGGCAGAAGCAGGGTGGACCTCATTATCTCTTAGGTGACTCAATCTAGTCAAATTGACAACAAAGATTAGCTACAATTCTAACATAGTATTAATACATTCAAAATTTCATTACCCTCTTGATTTGATCATTAATCCTTTCACACATGAGCATTTAAGTCAGGACTCTTTAAATCCATACCATAATACTACTCAAAAGATATAAATTTGTACTTCAACAACAGTTCTAAGATTGTTGCGGTCAGCTTCTTAGTTGCTGCGCAGAAAGAACCCAAACAAAGCTGCATGTGGAGGAATGGGTTTATTTGGCTTATGGACTCGAGGGGAGACTCCATCCTGGCAGGGAAAACGATGGCATGAGCAGAGGGCTGGACATCACCTCTGCCACAGCACTGCAAACAGCGGCAGGAAGGTGTGCCAAACACTGGCAAGGGGAAGCTGGCTTATAACCCCATAAACCAACCCCAACAACACAGCTTCATCGAGGTTGTAAAACCCAAACTGCCATCAGCTGAGGATTGATCTATAAGAACACATTCATTTGTTTGTGGGGGACACCTGGATCAAACCATGATAAAGATCTAGGTAACTGTTCCATAATATGGTTAGTACAGTATGTATAAAGCATTGTGCTCACAAAAATTTGCTAAGAAGTTGGATTTTAAGTGATCTCCTGAAAATGATGAGGGATTTATTTGCTAATTAATTTTAATCACTCAAAAATATATGCCTAGATCAAATATCATTTTCCATGCTATTAGTCTATTAAATAATTATGGTTCAAAATAGATATTTAAAATATTCAACCATATAAATTTTTAGAAATACAGGTGTTATAGGCAGAAATACCATAAACTGAAAATTATATTTTCATCCTTTTAGGAAATCAGAATGCACACATCCCTCATGTGTTTTTCCTTACAGGATGTAATTTTATCTTCATTTTATGCTACAAAATAGAAGGAAAATATCCTCAGAACCCATTGTTTTATGAAACAGGACAAGAGCATGGATCTGGGACAAAATGCTAACTTAAGATTCATCTTGGAAATTGTCCCACAGACAATTGGACTAAGAGCTCATTAGTCAAAATGAATTACGTAGTGCAAACATAGGTCCCAGAGGAAGAAGTAAATAGAAAAATAATGTTGCAATTGGTCACAAATATATTATAGATTGGTATATATGGGATTTTAGTTTAAGAAGTTTAGAAAAAAAACACATTGTTTTCTGGTGATGCAACAAATCAACTTGATCCTAAGTTTCTCTATTGGTGCAAGATTTCACACACAAATGTTCTCTCTCCATTGTTGTTTTAAAAATGCTGCTTGAATATTTGAGATTTTAGTAAAATAGATGAGAACAGAAGCATGAAAAACGATTCTGTTGGAACAGTTAAAAGGCAGCCTGATGCCAAGACAAGTCTAGACCAAATGACCAGGAGCAGGATGAGCTTGATGAAATGGGTCAATACCAGCCGGCTGACTGTCCAGAGTCTAGCCCTGAATTGAAGAAAGGATGTAGAGTCATATTTAAATTGCTTTATTGGGAAGTTCCTGGAAAACTGTATCACAGTCTTGAATTCAGGGGACTTCTTTGAAAAAGGAAGCATTAAGCTAACTTAAAAGTTTGTCAGGCAAACTTTACACTCTATAACAAAATACACTGAATCAACAACTCTTAATGTGGAAGTGTTTATAGCTACCAGTTTGTTAGATGCTCTGAAGAAAGAAGATAAAAGAACCATTTTAGCTACTTTTGTGCTGGAATAACAAAATACATATGACTGTGTAATTTATAAATTATATATATATATATATATATATATATATATATATATATATATATATATATATATATATATATATAAATGTGACAGTTAAAGAAGACAATAGGTCCAGTAACCAAGAGATTGCAACTTGAAAAGAACTTCTGGTATATCATTGCATGGTATAATGTGAGAAATATTACATTATTGTGTGATATAATGGGAGGGGTCTTATATCATTTTGTGATATAAGGTGAGAGTTATTATGCTATTGTATGGCAAAAGAAAAGAAATGTGATATAATTCCATGAGAGGTATTATTATATCATTGTATGTTATAAGTAGAGAGGCATTATATCATTTCAAGAGCAGAAGAGAGACAAGGTGATATTAATTCATTCTTTTATAAAGGCAACACTGTAAGAAAACTGCTTGTGTTAATCATCTCTTAAAGAAACATCACCTAATACTTTTACAAAGAAATGAAATATCAATATGAGCTTTGGATGGAAAAAATACAAACAATTCCACATAGATAATTGAGCATTCCACATCTGGTCACTCAAACCTTAATCTATTCTTAATTATAAAATGAATTTATTAAATCCCTGTGGCCTCAAAAGAGTTACCTGTGTACAGTATCCCTCCAATCAGAATGGAAAGACTTTAGTGTTACTGAAGCAAGTTTTCCTTGTCTATTCAAAGTCTATTCAAAGCCTCTGGTATAATTCTATGTTCATCTAAATACAACCATAGGAAAGATATGGAATGACATCTTCATAGTCACACAGGGAAAAAATACATGGTAAATCATCCCATGCAAGTCTGAAATTCAAAGTGTGAACAATATTAAATCATAAGGCTCCAGAAATTTTTTCTTGACTCTATGCTTTTCTTGCTCTGGGAAGGATGGACCTGAGGCCCTGTAGGCCTAGGCAGTCCCAAACTTTTGAATTTGTGGGGCTCAGGGGCTCTGAAGCCACATGGGTTGGAATCTCTTGTCTGTGCCTCACAGGTTGGAATTAATCCCTGGATTCACAAGGGGGGTACTGCCTTCAGATTTCTTTCTTTGTTTCTTTCGTTCTTTTTTCCTTCCTTCCTTCCTTCCTTCTTTTCTTTCTTTCTTTCTTCTTTCTTTTTTCTTCTTCCTTCCTTCATTCCATTCATTCTTTTTTCTTTCTTTCTTTCTTACGTAATATTTTCTTTCTTTTTTCTTTTTTTGTTACCTCTATTATGAGTAAGTATATACATTGTATGATCAAATCTTGAGAAGATGTCCCCATTTCCCTCTTGTTTGTCATCTACCCACTGGGGTCCTTCATTGATGCAAATACTAGATTCAGCCATAGGATAGGGGGTTATGAACTGCATCAAAGGTAGCCAGTTTTTTTTCTTTTTTTTTCCTTCACCCTTTGTGCATTGTTGTTGAGGGGGGCAATGTCTCTGGATATTCTCCCCAAGCATGGCTCTTACATTCTTTCTGCCCCTCTACTCTCAGTACCCTGAGTCATGGTGAGTGACTTTTAAATCTGCTGTATTGCTGACAGTTTGTGTCTCTGAACCTTTGTCTTGGGTTGTGATGAGTATAGTTGGTGTCTGTCTCCATTGACCTTTCATGGATTATCAGACTTGCTATGGTGATTGTTCTCCTGTTTGTCTCATCACTTTCTGGTTGTGTTCATTTGGGTACTGTGTGAAGGGCAGGTGTGTTTTGTCTCTTGCCAGGATATGAGCCATTATCCAATGTCTTATCAGTGGAATTGATTTTTCCCTGGGTTTCTCACTACCTTCTGAAAAATACAAACAGAATCTCCATCAGAAAGTGAGATCAATATAGATTAAATGAGACAAGCATTGCTTTTATGTCTAGCTTCTAATGGGTGTAGCCTCTCTGTAGCTCTCTGATAGTGGGAATTGCCCCTATGGTCCCAGGTTCTTGGTCACCATAAGATTTTGCTATGGATTCCAGCTCCAGTTAAGAGTTCCTTGTTGCTAAGTGAATATCTTAGCCAATCAGTAAGCTGTTGATCACCCTCCTTGCTTTAACATCACTATTGCACAGATGAGCACTTCTTGACTTGCTGGTCTCTTCCATATTGCCATGTGTTCAGCATTCTTGTGACAACTGTCTATATTGTATATAAGTGGCATCATGGTTTTATCCAGGTGTCCACCACAAACAAATGAATGTGTTCTGATTGATCCATCCTCATTTGATGGCAGTTTGGATTTTACAACCTTGCTGGAGCTGTGTTGTTGGGAGGCGTGCTTATGGGGATTATAAACCAGCTTCCCCTTGTCAGTGTTTGTCACACCTTCCTACCGCTCTTACCAGTGCTGTGGCGGAGGTGATGTCCACCTCTCTTCTCATGCCATGGTTTTCCCTGCCAGGATGAATTCTCCCCTCGAGTCTGTATACCAAAATAAACCCATTCCTCCATAAGCCACTTTTACTTGGGTTCTTTCTGTGCAGCAACTAGAAAGCTGACTGCAACAAGTGGTCTCTGCTTCCTCCAAATATCATTGAATAATTGTCCCTGGCAGATCATGCAACCCCTTTCAGTGCTACACATGCTACCTTTCGGGAGCTGGTTACCATTCTTGATCTAGCAGGATTTCTCAGTGTTCTTTGATGGCGCTCTGTGATTTCTTCAGCAATAGGGTATTACCTTAGGCTTGGGGAAGGAATTCAAGAGCTTTGACAGAAGTCTGTCTTTTTAGGGGACCTCATGGGTCTCTTTGATCAACAACTCCATGTGGGAAGGAACCAATAAGTGGACAAGGAGATGTAGGCCTGAGCATTTATTCTTGAGTTTAAGCTTCCTCTCATTCTGGTCATGGCCCCTTATACCAGGTTGTGCCCACAGCTTCTTACTGTAAAAAAGATAGAGTTTTATGGAATTGATTCAGTATTAGTTTAGTTACTGAATGAGACACCCACCCTTTCATTTCACCCCCCCTTTTTCCAAATCCCTTTTACAGACTCTTCTTTCATTGACAGGTTTTCTTAATGTTCAGGATTAACATGGTTAGGAACTACATATGAGAGAGAATATGTAGCACTAAGCTCTCTACTCTTGTGTGAGGTCCCTCAGAATGATCAACTCCAAGTCCATCCATTTTTTTTTATTTTTTATGTCATTTTATTCCTTTTATCTGTGTAGAATTCCATAGGGCATATATACCACAACTTTGATATCATTCGTCCAGTGATGGGCATTTGGGTTGCTTCCAATTCTTTGCTATTATGAATTGAGCTCCTATAAAAAGGGTTGAGCAAATGTTTCTGTGCTTCGGAGAGGATACTTGAGGGTAGATGCCCAGTAGAGAGATAACAGCATACACTGGTAGCTCTATATCCATCCTGGTTTAGCTTGCTGAGATCTCATTGGTTAAGTGATTGTTGCGCTTCCTGGGCTATTGGAGATTTGTTCAGGGAGTTTTTCCCTATTCCTATGTCATAGAGATTTTCCTCAAGTTTTTCTTCTAGGGTAGTAAGAGTTTCATGTCTTACATTGAGGTTTTGATCTATTGTATTTGATTTTTATGCATACTGAGAGGAGAGAGTATAGTTTCATTTTCTTGCAAGTATTTATCCAATTTATCCAGCACCATTTGTTAAAGATGCTATCTTTACTCCAATTAACATTGATGGCATCTTTGTCGAATATGAAGTAACTATACTTGTTCCAGTTTAGGTAGTGTTCTTCAATTCATTCCCATTTGTCTATCTGTATATGTTTGTTCAGTATTATGCTGTTTTTTTTTTTTACAATGGCTTTGTAGTATATCATTAGGTGGGGTAAAAGATGCATGCCAATAAGAGCCTGCCATGCTTCTTTTACTAAGGATGGCTTTGGTTAACCAAGGCCTTTTGCCATTCTAAATAAATTTGGAAATTATTTTTTCTAACTACAAAGAAAGATGCTGGTATTTTTATTGGCATGGCATTGAATCTGTATATTGCTTTAGGGAGTATTGCCATTTTCACAGCATTAATTCTACCTATCCAGGAGCATGGAAGATCTTTCATCTTTTCCTGTCATCTTCAATTTCCTTCTTCAGTGCTTTCATGATTTCATTATACAAGTCTTTTGTATATTTTTTAAGTGTTATTCCAAGGTATTTGCTTTTATTTGTGGCTGTTGAATATGGGACAATTTCAGTGATTGCTCTTCCTGTATGCATGTGATTTGCATACTGGAAGGCTATTGACTTTTTGTGTTATTTTTTGTGTACTGCCACTTTAATGAATGTATTAACACATTCAGTAATTTGATGGTGCTGACCTTTAGATATGATATATACAGAATCTTCTCATCTGCAAAAATGGATAATTTCACTTCTTCCTTTCCAATTTTATCCATTTCATTTCTTTCTCCTGTTTTATTACATTGACCAGAACATCAAGGAGTACTAAGTTGAGCAGTGGTGAGAGTGAGCACCCTTGTTTTATTCCTGAATATAGTGGGAACTTGAGTCTTTCTCCACAGAATATTATTTGGGCTTTAGTAGTTTTGTATATGACCTTAATTGTGTTGAGGTATAGGCCCTCTTTGCCAAGTCTTTCAAGCATTTTGATCATGGAGTGGTGTTGAATTTTGCCAATTGCTTTCTCTGATTCAATTGAGATGACCATGTGGTTTTTGTGGATAAGTTTTTTTTTTGTTTTTAATATTTTATTTATTCTCTTTTCAAGCAGAGATACACAGAGAGAGAGAGACAGAGAGAGAGAGCACCAGAGCCACCACTTTGTGGGTCTGGCTCATGTGGGTACTGGGGAATTGAACCCAGGTCCTTAGGCACTGGAGGCAAGTGCCTTAACAGCTGAGCCATCTCTCCAGCCCTGTGGATAAGTTTTTTAATGTTATGGATTATATTCATTGATTTTCATATGATGAACCAACCCTGCATCCTTGGGTGTAGCCTATCTAGTTGAAATGTATAATACTTTTAATATGTTGTTGGATCCAGTTTGAAAATAATCCTCAATAAGGCTTTACATTTATTTCTGCTCTCTTGGTTCACTGTTTATACCATGAACACCAATATCACATACTAATCTCATTAGTATAATAGATTACATGAACAGTAGCTACCTTAGCCTAGTTAACAGAGCACAATTTCACCCCCTTGAAAGCATTCATCCAACATCTCAGAAAACAAAAACCCACTATTACACAGAGATACGTGAAAAGTCTAAAATTAGCCCAGCTTAGTTCAATAGAAGTTCCAAACTAACTAATAAGACTCATGGGAAAGAACCACTATTGCTATTACTAGGAAAGCTCACTTGTTTTAACTTTTGTTTCTGTTTTATTGTGATCAAATATTTATAATGTAAACTTAAGTACTTCAACTACTTAAGCTGAATTACAACTTCTTAATAATATTAAGTTTATTCACATTATGTTGTGGTGCAGTCAGGTCATGTGGCCGGGATGAATCTCCAAACCAGGCACAGTTATGGGAAGAAGGATTTATTGAATCTACAGATCCAGGTGAAGTTCCATAAAGGACAAAGTGGCTGTCCCTTTCACAGGTCCAAGCAGAGAGAGAAACTGATCACCACACACACAGCCCAACAAATAGTAATAAGATCAGCATAGCTCAGACTGTTCTTTACATATCATTGGCTAAGATGCCTTATCAGTCCCCTGAAACACCTTAGGGTTGAAGGGTAGGATCTGTCCAAGGTGACACTTTTCTCCAGCCAGGCAGCTGGAGAAAAGCTTTCAATTAACTGATGAATCTATTGGGGGATATGCATTCAAACTACTACCTGTTGTAAAATAATCTCCACCACAGATCTAGAATTTTCTTAATATCCTAAAATGTCTGGACTCTATCAATTATAAAGTATTTTTTCTAACATTTTCTGCTCACAACATCTGGTAACTTCTACTCTAATATTTGTGTGATAGTTTGACTCCCAAAGATTCCATATACAAATAAGTATGTAATACTTACTGTCTAGCTTATTTTACTTAACACAGTACCCCCAGGATTCAATGTGTGGCAGTCCATATAGAAACTACTATATATATGCATATATATATATATATACATATATATATATATATATATATATATATATATATATATATATATATATATATAATCAATATTAGCTCCAGTGAAGTTGGTAATAGGCAGAGAACCTCTCTTCCTTCCCTCCCCCTCCAATGCAAAGACTGAGACCTCTTGGTCTTCAAAATGAATACAGATAATCCCACTGAAAAAGACCCTCAGTAAAACTGGGGTAGGGGAGAGGGTATCTAAAAGTACAACATTTTTATTTAAAAAGTAAATGATAAAAAAATAAAAATACTACAGAAGTTGAAAAGTCATTCAAAACTGATAATAGTAGTGGGAATATTTATGAAACAAATGAGTAATGGCATCCTAATTTTAAGTGTATAACAGAAATAATTTTTATGTAACATAAGTTTAGTATGGGTAAAAAAAAACACTATATATACAGAATTAATTAGATTGAGGCTTTTGCAATCAAGGATTTTTAAAAAGATGAAAATACACTTTGTTTATCAATAAATGTTACTACATTGCCAAAAGATAAAAATTAAGTTCAGAAAAAAAAGCAAGTCAAAATAAGGTAATCCAAAACTAAATAGAAATAAAATAGAAATTCTAATAAACTGGAATATGTTTCTAGTAGGTCAAATGTTAGTTATACTTGTGTGTAGCTAAACATATATTATGAACATTAGTAAAGGTAACCATGAATTACTGATGTTTTGGCTCAGTCACATGGATGCATATATAGCTATGGGTATGAGTGACTGTTGTCTAAGGTTGTGAATCATTAAAATACCTCACTAAAAATATCTCTCACAAAATTATTGAGCATTGTTTCACATGTCTTGGAGTTCATTATATAAAATAAAACTGTACAACAAGAACTAATATGCAAAATATATTATTTGTGAATGTTTGTCTCCATAAAATCTATAAACTTGCTGACTTTTAAGAAATAATAATGAAGTTTAATCAAAGGTTTTGATATAAGGACAATATACTAGGAGATTATTAAATTACTTTTGCCCCAGCTTCAAATTGTATGTTTTAAAATAATTTTTGTTACAGCCTAGTATATAGAGGACTATATTACCATTTCTGGTTTTTTTTACATTTATACAAATTTAGTTTTATTTTGAAGTCAAACTGTATTCCTTGTTTCCTACAGAAAATAATTTGAATTTGTTATCTACAAGAGATTTAAAGTAAATAAATGGAATTATCTTTTCCTGGCATCTTTATTTTTCAAACAATACCTGAAATATAATTTATATTGGAAGAAAACATTTAACTGAATTACATGTTAGTCTTTATTAGGATATTTTTCAGTCCCTTTCATTTAATTTACATTAATTGTGTTAATATGTCTTGTGATTTATGACTCCCATAAAGGACTTGATGTTAATCATGATTAGTTGTTGAATTAATGACTAATTCAAATGTAAATAGATAGCTATGTAAGGCAATAATGATGATTAGTACTGTGCAAACATTTGTATAATGAGTGAATTTCAAGGTAAAATCTTTGAAATGATGAGAATGATTTGGGCAGAATGGTCTGGTAAATAATAGACTTATATTGAAATATTATACTTTTCACTTCTTCCTCTATTATTAAGATGCAATTTACCACAAAGGAAACATCTGTTTAGAAAATCAAAATAATATAAGAAATCAGCTTGCATTTGATCTAAACTTCCAGCCAGCTGCATCAAATTATGAAAACATTTTCATGAAGAACATGATGACGAGAGCATGATTCAGTCTACCTTAACCTTTAGGCCACAGGGGGTACGGATGCCTATTGCCATTATGCCGGAAGATGTTAAAACTAGGCATACTACTCATACCATGAGAATAGCTTTACTATAGAAGCATAAGAATTCTAAGGTTTGGATTGTTTGTGAGTGTTTTTGTGTTCATGTGTGTATAAGTGCATGTACGAAAGTTCAGTCTCACACTGGAGACACACAGTGCAAATGCAGGTCAGATGACAACTTTGGGTATCTGCCCTCATGGTTGTCATTTGGTAGTTCACAGCCGACCTGCCAGCCTGTGGGAATACTCCTATCTCCACCTCTCTCCTCATCATCCTAAATATAGATACTCTGGAATTATCATAATAGCACTACAGAGTCTGGCTTCCTATGATTCCTGGAAATCTGAACTCAAAGACTCATGCTTGGGTGTTTTGTCCTCAGATCAATTGGGATATGCATTCTATTTTAGGTTTTACCACTACAGAGTCATACTGATATCAATTATGGGCTAAATCTGAATCGTTTTTTTTTTTTTCGTTTTAGTGTTTACTAGCTCTTATAAAACTATTCTATAATGTATTATTAAATGGCTAATAAAATTTGCACATTTCTAATGAGGAAATGATAGTGATATATAATTATGTTTTTTAAAGAAATGATATGTATTTTGCAAGTATTAATGTGAAATTATGGGCATATCAGGGCCTCTTGTCACTGGGTCACAGGAAATGAACTCCAGACACATGTGCCACTTTGCACATCTGGCTTCTCATTGGCACTGTGGAATCAAATCAAACCCAGTCTGGCAGGCAAGTGCCCTCAATGGCTAATCCATTTCTTCTGCCCCATGATCTCCTTTTCATTTGTAAAAAAAAAAAATGTGACACAAATTAGCTATGTGTGTCTCATTTAACCCATACTGATGTCAGTCTCTGATGGAGATTCTGTTTGTAGTTCTCAGAAGGCAGTGAGAGAGCCATGGTCAATCTAACTCCACAAACAAGCCATGGAATGATGCCTGACATCCAAGCAAAAGTTGAACCATCCCGGGCCTATCATGTAGGCCCCAAGTGAAACCTGTGAGAAAGTGATGAGATAAACAAGAAAAGTATCACCACAGCAAGTCAGATAACCAAGGATAGGTCAATGGGACAGACACCAACAATATCCTACACAACCCAAAGCAGAAATCCAGAGACACTTGGGATCTCAACAATAAAGCAGTTAAAACTCACCCACCATGACCCAACGAACTGAGCAAAAGAGGTGGCAGAAAGAATGTAAGAGCCATAGTGGGGGAGAATATCCAGAGACATTGCCCCCCTCAGTAACAACAGACAAAGTTGAGGGAAAAACTGTCTAACTCTTATACAATTCATAACCCCTTACTCCATGGACTGATCCAGTATGTCCAAGGAAGAAAATACCCAGTGGATTGGGGAGAGGAAGGAGGGAAATAGAGGTACCATAAAAAGATTTGCTCATACAATGCATTAATTATGGATAATGAAGGTATCAATAATAAAATATATGTGAACATCTCCCTTATACATACAATTTTTGAGATTAGAAACTAAAAATAAAAATGGTGGTTTTATTTATGTATTGTCTGAAACTCATCTGTTAATAATTCTACACATTTAAAGTATATGTAATTCAATTAAATAAAAGAAAAATATCTTTGGGAGTGTGTATTGTTTCATATTTTTATATAATAAAATATTGATGACTTGTAGTTCCTGCCCATGGAGTCAACAATTCTGCTGTAGGCGTGTGTTTTCATAATTGCACTTCACTTGGAGACCAGTAGGGTAGGTAGAAATTATTGTTAGCTGACATGACTGGGGAAATGGATGGGCTACAGGACTCGTGCTCTTGTGTTTATCTGTACAAATCTTGAGAGTTCCTTGTCATCATTACATCAATCTGAGAACCAGCTTTTTTCTTATTTTATTGAAGTCCAAACTAAGGTAGGTACCAATTCAGATAGCTGATTATACAGTATATTTAATGAGTATCCTATCATCCTGAAACTAGTATTGCCTTTCATGGTAATCTCATGGAATTAATGTAAACATACTAAGTAAGGATTGCTTCATGATTTTTATTTACATAAGCGTAAGTACAAAATATTTAATCCTCAAGATGCTTATGTGCTATTCCATGTTTTACATACTGTTAAGGTCAAAAAGTTGCTTGCCAAGGAAAAAGTCATACCTTTTAACTTTAGTATTACTCAGATCATTGGTTAAGTGTTGTGAAAAATCAAATAAACAAATTGACACAAAGATATTTGTCTCAAATGTATGCAGTTTCCTGTTAATTTGTAAATAAATCCCATGATATTGAAGGAACCATGGATAACTTCAACTTCAAAACTTTTCTTGAAAACTTCGACAAATTTTCACACTATATATACTTCTCACAGCACCACAAGATAAAAATTGTGAAAGTGACCTTTACATTTATGCCTTTATTTTCTTGATATGCTAGCTTGGATCATCATTTTATACACTATTTATACTGCTTTTATGGGAAAGCTGACCTTTACTGGAATTTAGATATGGACAGAATACAAATGTGAAAGCACACATCTTATGAGCTGGAAAAAATCGGAAGAATGATAAACAAATGATGGTTGGGTCCGTGAAAGAAGTCATACAAAGTTTACTGTCCTGTAAAGGGTTTGCAAAAGCCAGTTACTGTTTTTGTACTTTACCCCTACTTAAAACCTAAAGAAGATACAAGTATGTATATGAAATACCCTTGATAAAATATCATTTTAAATTGCATTACAAATATGAATACTGTGAAATTATAAGTGACTTCTTTTACATTATACTAAATGGTCAATATTGTAAATGGACAAGATATTAGTGAATATTTCATAATAAGATATGTAGCATATTTATAGAAATTTTAAAATTATCATTCTTGATTTAAGTGAAATTGTGATTAAAGAAAGTAATGAATATGATGTACCCAATATACAAACTGTTTCTAAAATTCAAACAGAGATGTATGAATTAGCAAGGATTTTAAAACTGATACAAAATGATTTACTTCATAGATTTTTTTGTCTCAAATTGCATTATTCTAATAGAAGATGGGAAGTTTTAAGTCACTGATAATTTTAAAAAATGAATAAATATTCTAGATAGAGATGATACAAAATGGGTTTAAAATTCTACATAATGTTATTTTTTTAAATATAACTGTTGTGTCTGCATAAATATTTATGGTATGTGAATTTTGCCAATTCAGTTTTTTTTTTGAGTAGCAAAAAATGATATCAAACTTTTATCTGCTTCTCGTGAACCGAAAAACACGGTAAGGCTAAGTTTAGATAGGGTCATGTAAATGAACTCACTTCAGTGGAAAGTTTCAGTCCATGGGCCTAAAATGCCATGACCAGAATGTTATTGAAATTAACACATCAAAACTGTCTGAGAAAACATCCTGTGAATTTACCAGCCTAGATATGCAGTGGATGAGATACCTATTGTGATTAAAGTCATACTTTTGTTTATAATTATTAATAGTATTCCCAGTAGTAAACAAACAGAAAAAAAACTTAAAAAACAATTTCTGTAAAATTTTCTAATAATGCTACACTTTAAAACATGTCTTTATTTACCTCTGTACACAGAATATTTACTTTCATAAAGGTAAGATAATACCATATTGCCAAACTAAACTTGAGAAATAAAATGCCCCAAAATGCTGAATTATTTTTGATGGAATTAGCCAAGAAGTAAATTTGAAATAATGGTATCATTAAATCATGTGTTTATTATTTTGAAACAATATTTCTTTTGTAATCTTCTCTTTTATAAAAGAATTAATAAATGGAAAATTATAGTGAATACATATGAACAACTGTATACTTTTTTCAATCCCACTATAATTTATAGAATCAACTTCCATTAATTAGATTGTTGTAATCTAATTAATTAGATTGTTGTCATCTCTCAGTAACTTGATTGATTGAAAGTATATAAATGGGGGGTAGTGTATATACAAAAATGAATAATATGTGAATATACATACTTATAGCTCTTTCCTTTCTCTCTTTCCCTCTTTTTCCCTCTCTTTTCTTTTCTTTCTTTCTTTCTTTCTTTCTTTCTTCCTTTCTTTCTTTATTCAGTTCCATGTTGCTTAGAAAGATGTCCAACCAGACCCAGTTTATGGGAAGAACAGGTTGATTTCAAGCTTACAAATCAAGAGAAATTCCAAAAATGGCTGAAGAAGCTGGCTCCCTTTTATAAATCCAAGCAGGGAAACCCTCCCCCAGCCAAAAAAAAAAAAAAAGCTGGCAAATGCCAAAACCAATGAAGTAGGCACCACTGCCAGATTTCAAACTGCCCTCTCCATGCTTTTAGGTTGGAATTCAGATCCACCCCCATGGACATTCACCCTCTGGCAGGAATCTGCTAATGATTGAAGTTGCAAACTAAATAAAACATCTGAGTCTATGTGACCATGTATTCAAACTACCACAAATGTCTCACAGCATATATATATATATATATATATATATATATATATATATATATATATATATATATATATATATATGATTCATGTTACTGTGTTCAGTATAACTATCTGCTTATATTTAAAAGTGTATTTTTCATCCAGTATTCCGTTCTGTCAGATTTAATCAATCAAATATTTCCAGTGTCTCATTTTCAATTATTTCAAGAAATATTTTTGAGAGAGAGAATGGATACAAGGATACTCTAGGGCCTCTTTCTACTACAAATAAACTCCAGATTCGTGTGTCACTTTGTCTATCTTGCTTTGCGTGGTTACTTGGGAGTAGAATTTGTTCCTAGAGACTTTCCAATTGAGTTATTTTAAACCCAGAGCCCTCTCTCTAATTCCTTAATTAATTTTTGTTTGTTTGAAATAATAGTTTTGCTGAATTGTTCATTTGTGCTCTTTCAGTCCTTTCCAAGTAATCACTCATTCTATGAGAATTTATCCTAGGTGACTGTGGAAAAGGGTAAGCAGATTTAACTAAGGTTTTCTTTTTGTTATTTTATTTTTGACAATTACACACCTGTT
>PVHP010040735.1:0-15754 GCA_004024765.1 Zapus hudsonius | reverse complement strand
CTTTGCACATGCTAGGCAAGTACGTACAATTGCCATTGCATATTCTTTTTCTTTTTGAGATAGTCTCTCTATATGTCCCAGGCTAGCTTTGAACTCAGAGTCCTCTCCTGGCTCAGCCTCCCTTGTTAAGACTATAGATACATGCCAGCACACCTGATTCCTATTTTTTTAAATGAAACAAAAGCTAGTCTAAATTTTTATTTATTTTAATCTCAACTTTTAAATTAAAAATTTTGTTGTCAGGATTCCATGGAGACAGAAAGAGAGTCAGAAGGACACAGAGTGAGTGAGAGGATATGAATCAGCCCCGGCACAAAAGCAAGCAAGCTGTAATCCCAGGATTTGGGAAGTAGAGGCAGAAAGATCAGGGCTTCAAGGACAGCCTTGGCTACATGAGACACAGTATCAAACAAAATAAAACAAAACAAAAACTAAAAAGGTATGTTTTTTACCAGCCTAATGGTGAAGGCTGTAGTCCCAGATACTAGAAAATCTGAGGCAGAAGGATTATAAATTCAAAGCTTGCCTGGGGTTACAGACTGAGTTCAAGGCCAACCTGGGCAACTTCTACAACTCTTGTCTCAAAGTAAAAGTGAGCTGGGTGTGGTGGTGCACATCTGTAGTCCTAGTACTCGGGAGGCAGAGGTAGGAGGATCACTGTGAGTTTGAGGCCAGTCTGAGACTACAGAGTGTGCTCCAGGTCAGCCTGGGCTAGAGCGAGACCCTACCTTGGAAAACAAAACAAAACAAAAAGAAATCCCTAGGTATGGTGGTGTACCCTTTTAATGCCAGCACTTGGGAGGCAGAGGTAGGAAGATTCAAGTCAAGGTCAGCCTGAGACTACATAGTGATTTATATTGAATTCCATGCCAGCCTGGGCTAGAACAAGCCCCTACCTCAAACAAACAAAGGAAATGATCTGATCTGTGGATGCTCTGTGTACCCCTTGCTGACACACTTTGGAAGCAGTCAGACAGCCTGAGGGATGGAGAATGACCTCCAGGCCTTGGCTGAGAGCCTGGAGCCTCTGTAACCTAGGATGACCCACCTAACCCCTCTGGGCCCTGCGCTTACCTGTCAAACACTGGAGCTACCTAATATGCATCCTTATGACTCCTCCAGTTCTGCAGCCTGGATTTGCATCCCAGGTTTGACGAGAACTCTAGAAAGCTATAAATAAGTTAGGGCAATAATATATGGGTCAGCCTTAGTGCTCATGCTTTCCTCACTGATGTAAAAGGGCTGACCTTTTTCTTCCTGCTTTTTTTTTAATTTGAGAGACAGAAAGAGGCAGACAGAGAGAGAATGAATATGGACCTCCCACCACTGCAAATGAACTCAAGATGCATGCACCACTCTGTGTATATGGCATTACATGAGTACTGGGAATGGAACCCAGCTAGAACCCAGGCCATCAGGCTCTGCAAGCAAGTGCCTTTAACCGCTGAGCCATCTCTCCAGTCCTTCTTCCTGCTTTTTTCCAAGCTAGATGAAGCATTTCGAGACTAGAGCTCACCTCACCTCACTCCCTGGCTGATACTTTTCCTAATTGCTAATTGTTCTTCTGATGAAAGAATTTCTAGCACTTGAAACCTCAGTCAGTTATGTTGTTTGGAGCCATCCAAGGAAGAAGCTCAGACACAGAGCCTTGATTTATGTCCCCAGGGTAGAGAATTGCTGAAAATAGCACTATTCATCTGAAAATAGCCTATTCATCCCCTCTCCTTTATCTCTCATTTCTTCTCCGCTTACTGCTGACTCCTCAAGACCCATGACTAGAGAGCCTGTGATGGTAGAAGCAGCGATCACGTCTTAAGAGGTGGAAGAGGCTCTGTTGAGCTAGTTTTGTTGTTGTTGGTGGTGGTTGGTTTTTCGAGGTAGGGTCTCGCTGGCCTCAACTCATAATCCTCCTGCCTCAGCCTTCTGAGTGCTGGGATTATAAATTTGTGCCTTCAAGCCCAGCTCAGTTTCTGGTTTTGTACTGTTGTTTTTGTAACAGGGAAAAGTGATTTTAGGAACCCAAGCTGTGTATACAAGCTGACAGTTTCTGCGGTGATCCTGGCTATTAATTTACAGCAGCTGATCTGCCTCTTCTACATAGAATCAGAGCCCTGATCAAATTGGGAAATTATTTGGAACATGCATGGTTAATATACTAATATTATTGCAGCATAGTAATATTAATATGTTATGCTCAAAGATTCCTTAGGAGATACCAGGCTTGGAGAACCTCAGTTTCCTTATACATCAAGCATGGGGGTCTGGATCCATGTCTGGAGCTCTACTTGGTTACCATGTGATTTGCATCTCTCTCTCAAGTCAAACCATGGCACCCTGGAGCTCCCAGTGCCCCCTCTTCCACCCCATAGCCTTTGCTGGCCTATTTAGAATCAGCAGAAGCAAACATGGTCCTGTCCCCAGGCCCCACCCACCTATACTCTTGCCCATAAAAAATCACAAAGGAAGCATTGACCAGAGCAGCCAAGAGCCCAGGGAACATTTCCTGGGGACCAGGACTCTACATGGAAGGTCCTCTGCTCTTTCCACCCAGCCTGAAATAAGCTGAGGTTTGGGAGCCTTCCGGGCCTGTCCTTCCCTGCCTGTACAGGTGATGACTAAGGGTAGAGATCTATCTCTAAGGCAAAGAGATGACCCTGGTATCCTCAGAAGGATCAGGAAAATAAAAAGGGAAAAGAAAACAAACACCTGTTTCCAAGCAAAGAAAGGAAGCTGGTATATGACAGACATATTTCAAAGTGTGGGAGTGGCTGGAGAGGGGAGCCTAAAACTTTGCACCAGGACTGAGGCGCCGCCCACTACTGGATTCATACCAGAGCCAGCCCTGTCTCCTAGCACAAGACTGATGCTATCTGCCAGGTTTGGCAGGGAGTGGAGGTTAGGCTCTTGGGCAAGCCTTGGCAAGGAAGTGCTAGGGCAGATTTAGTTGTTATTCAGACTGGGATCTGAGACAAGGGTGACTGGACAAATGGGCGAATGCCAATGATACTATAATAAAAGTAGGTCCAGTAGCCTGACATGGCTACTCACACCTCTGTTCCCAGCATTCAGGAGGCTGAGACAGGAGTTTTGAGAGTTGAAGGTCAGGCTGGCCTACATAGAAAGAGCCCATCTCAAACAAAAAACTGTTCTATTATTTATTACTGGCAGTAGTTTAAGTGACATAAACCATTGCAAAGATTACTTGACATATGTTCAGAGATATGCAAATTATTTATAGCCCTTTATTCCTGAATTTCCTTCTAAGAATGTCATCTGAAATACCAAAAACTTGGCTTCATTGATAGAATGCTGGTTTAGCATGCAAGAATCCCAGGGTTCAGTCCCCAGTACTGCATAAACTGGGGGGGGGGTCCATATCTTTAATCCTAGCACTGAAGAGGTGGAAACAGAAGGATCAGAAGTTCAAAGTCATCCTCTAACTACATAGTGAATTTCAGGCCAGCCTGGGGTGTATAAAACCCTATCTCAAAAAAAAAAAAAAAAAAAAAAAAGCTGGGCATGGTAGCTCACACCTGTAATCCCAAGCAAGGTAACATTCCAGGTCAGTGGGCTAGAGAGACCCTACATAGAAAAACAAACAAATTACTTGTAGGCTGGGGAAATGACTCAGTGGGGAAGAATACTTGCTGCAAATCAATCATGAGGACGTGAGTTTGATCCTCAATACCCATATTAAAATAAAAAAGGCTGGAGAGATGCCTCAATGGTTAAGGCCCTTGCCTACAAAGCCTAATGACTCAGGTTCAAGTCCCCAGTACCCACGTAAAGCCAGATGCACAAAGTGGCACGTACATCTGGAGTTCATTGGCAGTGGCTAGAAGCCTTGGCACATTCATTATCTCTCTATATATATGTCTGTCTCTCTCTTTCTCTCTCTCTCTCTGCTTGCAAATAAATAAATAAAAATAATTTTTTTAAAGTGGGTATGGCTATGCATCTTGTAACCCCAGTCCTACAGGAAGTGGAGACCAGAGAGTTGCTAGAGCTGGTGGTCAGTCAGTTTGACCAAAAATAGCAACTTCTGGTTCATTGAGAGACTCTATCTCAAGGAAACAAGCAGATAAGTGATGTAGAACAACACATTTACCATACATACACACATACCTCAAAAATCAATTGTGAGCTGGGCGTGGTGGCTCACACCTTTAATCCCAGCACTCAGGAAGCAGAGGTAGGAGGATCGCTGAGTTCAAGGCCAGCCTGAGACGACATAGTGAGTTCCAGGTGCCTGGGGAAAATAATCACTTATGCAAGGGTGTTTATAATTAAATATATTCCAAGTTATCTACCTCAAATTTTATTTATTTGCAAGGGGAGAGAGAGAGAAAGAGAGAGAGAGAGAAAGAGAGAGAGAGAGAGAGAGAGAGAGAGAGAGAGAGAGAGAGAGAGAGAGAATGGGTGTGCCAGGGCCTCTAGCTGCTGCAAATGAATTCCAGATGCATGCGCCATCTTGTGCATCTGGCTTTACATGGTACTGGGGAATCAAATTCAGGTTGTTAGGTTTTGTAGTCAATCACCTTAACTAACTGCTGAGCCATCTCTCCAGTCCTAAATTATCCCTCTAAATAATCATCAAAATTATAACATAAACATTATGTAAGGAACAAAATGCTTGAACTAATTAGAGTGGAAATAGCAGGACATGACTTTCTCTGCGGTAGGGCCTTAGTCTGGCTCAGGCTGACCTGGAACTGACTCTGTAGTCCCAGGCTGGCCTCACATTCATGCTAAATGCTGGGATTGAAGGCAGGTGCTGTGCCTGGCTTTTCTTTTCTTTTCCTTTCCTTTCCTTTTTTTTTTTTTTGAGACAGGGTTGCTCTAACTCAGGTGGCTGAAACTTGGAACTCTGTAGCCCAGGCTGACCTTGAACTCACAGAGAAGCTCCTACCTCAGTCTTCTGAGTGCTAGGATTAGAGGCATGAGTCTTCATTCATAGCTAGCTTGTGTTTTTAAGCACTTATAGAAGTGAAAAAGTGACATGTGCATATTTTAAAAAAGAAAAAACGGGACGGAGAAGATAAAAGAAACTTACTAGTCATGGTAGGAAATAGAGATTAGAAATAGGAAATGAGAGCAAGTAAGACAGAGGCAGAGAGAGAGGGGATAGGCATACCAGGGCCTCTAGCCACTGTAAACAGATTCCAGATGCATGGGCCCCTCCTTCTGTGCATCTGGGTTTACCTGGGTATGGGGGAATTGGATCAGGATCCTTAGGCTTTGCAGGCAAGCACCTTAACTGCTAAGCCATTTCTCCAGCCCTCTCATTTTATTTTTGAAGTGATTTTAAACAAGCACTTTAATAACCGTTGAGCCATCTCCCCAGCTAAGGTGACTTCATTTTATTCACTTATATATTTCCTTTACTTGTTTGCTTATTTATCTATTTATTTACTTATTTATTGTGAGAGGCAGGGTCTCATGTAGTCCAGGCTAACTTAAAATTCAAACTCACTATGCACCCCAGGCTGGCCTTGAACTTCTGCTCCTTCTACCTTCACTTCCCAAGGGCTTGGGTTTATAGGCATGTGTCACTATATCTGGCAAAATTTCTTTTTATTTGTCCTAAAAACTGCATCTTTCAAAACTCTAGGCCTGTAACTATTGCGTGGAAAGCTCTAGATCTTTCCTTTTCACAGACATTCTGGATTGTTTCCAGGCCTATCCTTTTAGCCTTTCTTTTGTCTTTGCAGCCTGAGGAGTCCCATTTTTCCACCCGGTACAGTGTCCCTGGGAGGTTCCCCGCTGCCCTTCTCTGATCTCCCCATATTCTTCGAGCCTCTGGAGACTCAGCCAGGGAACTGTATACAGTATTCCAGATTCAGCTGCATTGTGGTCTGTGCAAGGGGGTAATGTGTTTTCTTTCCAAAAGCCTTCACTGGGGTGCCTGGCCAGCTGAGGTTGGGTTTTCAGCTGTGGCAGGCATATTAAAAACCAGTGCCTGCTGGGAGTGGTAAAAAATTACTCCCTTCCCCCTTCCCCCCTTTTTTCTCCTGGCTCATAACTGATGGCCCACAGCTATCATTTAATGAGTAGCGTTAGGATCAGATGATTTTCACCAAATGGAGAAATGGAGATGGGTAATTGGAACTCACCTGTCTTTTTTTGGCAGCTCACATTCTTCTATACTTAGACTTGGGGAGCATTTCATCAGAACACTCTTCATTGCCAATTTCTTTCTTTTTAAAAATATTTATTTATTTGCAAGCAAAGAGAGACAGAGAGACAGACATGTGAAAAGAGACAGAATGGGCACACCAGCTCCTCCAGCTGCTGCAAACTCCAGATGTATGTGCCACCTTATGCATTGGCTTTACGTGGGCACTTGGGAATTGAACTCCAGTCATTAGGTTTTGCAGGCAAGTGCCTTAACTGCTGAATCACGTCTCCAACCCTCTTTCTTTATTTAAAAAATCTTTTTATTTATTTATTTGCAAGGAGAGAGAGAATGAGAATGGCACACCAGGGCCTCTAGCCACTGCAAACAAACTCCAGATGCATGGGCCACTTTGTGCATCTGGCTTTGTTTTTTCAGATTAATTAATTATTTGCAAACAGAGAGAGAGAGATAGAAGAGAGACAGAGAATAGTTGTGCAAGAGCCTCCATCCACTACAAATGAATTCCAGATGCATGCACCACCTTGTGCATCTGGCTTTACGTGGGCACTGGGGAATTCAGGTCCATGTGCTCTGGAGGCAAATGCCTTAACTGCAGAGCCATCTCTCCAGCCCCCCCTCTTTATTTTTTAATCATATTATATTTGTTTATTTGTTTGCAAGCAGAGAGATACAGACAGACAGACAGACAGACAGACAATGAAGAGGGTATGAATATGGGCATCCCAGGGCCTCTAGCTACTGCAAATGAACTCCAGATGTATGTGGCACCTTGTGCATCTGGCTTTACATGGGTACTAGGGAATCAAATCCAGGTTTTTGGGTTTTGCAGGCAAACATCTCAACTGAAGAGCCATCTCTCTAGCCCTCCCTTTTTATTTTATTTTATTTTATTTTAATTTAAAAAATTTTTTTTTCAGGTAGGGTCTTCCTCTAGCCCAGGCTGACCTGGAATTCACTATGTAGTCTTAGGCTGGCCTGGAACTCACAGCAATCCTCCTACCTCTGCCTCCTGAGTGCTGGGATTCAAGGTGTGCACCACCATACCTGGCTCCCTCTTTCTCTCTTTCTTTTTCTTTTTCTTTTAAAGCGTTTTATTTCTTTATTTGAGAGAGAGAGGAAAAGGCAGATAAAGACAGAATGGGGAAGCCAGGGCCTCTAGCTACCGTAAACAAACTTCAGAACCTTGTACCACTTTGTGCGTCTGGCTTTATGTGGGGAATTGAACCCAGTTGTTAGACTTCGCAGCAGGCACCTTAACCTCTGAGCCATCTCTCCAGCTCACCAATTTTTTAAAATTAACTAATTAATTTTTGACAATTTTATACATGTACTAAGGTATTTGGATTATATTCACCCCATTTCCTTCTCTTGTCTCCCTCCCACTGCTGTTGAATCCCTTCTTCCCAACTAGTTCCCCTTTCATTTTGATATCTTTCTTTTATTTTTATTTCTTGGTGATTCTGTGCCAGTTTCTAATACAAATCAGTTCTACCATCCAACACTTAGGTATTTTAGTCCATTTTTCCATTTAGAGAAATACTTGTTTATTTTTGTTTCCTTACCCTGACCCACCTCCCTTTTTATGAGGAAGCACTTTGCCTCCCTCTCTCTCTCTCTCTCTCTCTCTCTCTCTCTCTCTCTCTCTCTCTCTCTCTCTCGCTCTCTCTTTTGGTTTTTCGAGGTAGGGTCTCACTCTAGCCCAGGCTGACCTGGAATTCACTCTGTAGTCTCAGGGTGGCCTTAAACTCTAGGTGATCCTCCTACTTCTGCCTCCTGAGTGCTGGGATTAAAGGTGTGCGCCACCACGCCCGGCTTTGCCTCTCTTTATACCTTTAACCCTAAATACCTTTGAATAATTCTGATGGACAACCTTGTCAGGGTTATTTTGACATCTGAAGTTCCAGCCCTTTGATCCAAAGCCAAAGCCTTTTGCAGTCATGTTGACCTTAGGAAGCACAACCAGCTAAAGAAACATTTTTTCAGCAACAGAAAATCATGTCTGATTAATCTCTCAGGATTTTTTCAAACTGGGATAAAATAGGTTAATGTAGCACCTGAGAAGCCAAAGTCCAGAACTTTAACTGTTAAAATACCATTCAACTCAGTATTCCAGAGGTTGCGGTAGGAGCGTCCCAGTGAGTTGGAGACCTGCCTAGGCTAGGGTGAGATCCTGCCTCAGACAGACAAGCGAAACATACCATTCAAGTTTAATGGTTATGATGTCACCTTGACCATGGATGACTTAACTTCTTTGAACGTTCTCTAGGAAAGTGATGGTGTTAACGGCCTCCCTCTAAGCAGTCCTTTCCAAACATGGAGGCGCACACAAGGCCTCGGAGGGTTTAGGGATGTGCCGATTCTCATTCACTGGGTCCGCTGACTTATCAGCTTCCCACATAATACCAGTATGCAGCAAATGCCTAATAATAAAAACAATGCAGAAGCATTTTTGTTTTTATTTGCTGGCAGATTAGCTGGAGGACTCATTACCTAGTAATCAGTTACCCATTGTCCTCAATAGTCGGGGGCTTTAATATCATACCCACTCTACCCCTCCTCCAGGTTTCCTGGATGCTCAGAGCCTCTGAAAGGAGTATGGGGTTGGTGGATATTAGAAGGAATTTGGATCGAGTTGAGCCTGGTGTAGGTAAATGAGCCCAGGTAAAAGAGCCCAGAGAAAAGGCCTGGGACCCCTGTGAGTCTGGCCTGAAGACTGTTCAGTTGCTCAAATAATTACTGGGCACTGGAGGCCAAGTACTGTCCTAAGCCCCAGGACCCCTAAGATATGAGCAAGACTTAACTCCTACCTTGAAGGAACTCACATTATGTACACAAATAATAGCTCTCAGGGAAACTGTATTCAGGAATATGGCCTGAAAGGGGGGCTTTGAGGGAATCAGGAAAAATTTCCTACAATGTGTGTGCTGGGCCTTGTGGGTAAGTAGCAGGTTTTCAGGTAGATGTGGAGTGGGAAGAAGAGTGTTTGAAACTGTACCTGCTGCAGACCTTGGGTTTCCTCCTACAGGGAGCAGAGGTTGGTTGGATAAGTGAGCAGCTGTTTAGACTTGTGTTTCTGAAGGACCCCCTCGATGAAAGAGGAAACTGAGGCCGTGAGGAGCCAATTACATGGGCCAGGCAAGTCATGAGGTCAGCAGTGTCACTGAGAAGGAAAAGGAGGAGATACTATGTGCCATACTAAGAAGCAAATCTGATGGTGTTTCCTGACTGGCTAGACCCAGGGGTGAAATGCAGGGCTGAGCCTAGGGGAGAAGGCTCTAGTGGTTAAAAGCCTGATGATGGAGTGTGGGTCTCCAGAACCCCTGTAAAGCCCAATGTGCAGCGGCACACGCCTGGAATCCCAAATCACCTACAGTGATAGGAGGCGGAATCCGGAGAATCCCAAAGCTCACCTACTGGTCTGACCTTCACAGAAGTAAAACACAAGAAGACCCTGCATCACACAAGGTGGAAGGTAATGGAACTCTGAGGTCGTCCTCACGTGGTGCACCGTGGCGTACGTGTGCCCATGCATACACACCATTTCAGGAGCTGCTCATTTTTAGCATATACGTTTCAACCTTGAACAAAGAGGAGTCAGGATGGCACAGTGATGGGGCCGGTGGTGAAATGAGTGACCGAGGGCACAGATGGCAGTGGGCGCATCAGGGATAGCCAGCCCCTCTCTGCTTGGCCTCATGTGAGGCCGGTGCTGCGTCCTGCTCTGCTCCCAATGACGTGGCTCTCACAGGTGGCCGCCTGTTCCCCAAGCCTGACAGCACCCCCAGCTTTAAGAGTCCTTACGTAAGTCAGCCGGTTCCACTGGGAAAAATTTCTCTGGTGGCTCAAGGTGATGCCAACCTTCCAAGAGGCCTGCAGTGAAACCAGAGAGCAGCCTGCTGCCCAGAGGAGGGGCGCGGGGCATTCTGTGGAGCCATACTTTGCACTGCTCTGATATCGCTGTGGCTCTGGTTCCAGAAGCGCTACTGGCCTGTGCCAAGCACGCGCAGGTCCTTCACTCAGTGCAGGGCTCTTGGTGTGACTCTGTCCTCCGTGTTACTTACTAACTGTGGGACCTGAGCTTAGTTACTCTGAACATTTTTATTTGTTAAATGGGGAGACAAATAGTCCCTCTTTTAGGGTAGGAGGAAGATAATGGTTGTGAGGGCTTTCTTCAGCACCAACCTTGTCTTTTGCACATGCTCAAGGTGTTCTGATACCACAGTTGTGAGGAATGAGTGTGACTTGCCATGACCTCCAGCACAGAGTCTTTCAGGCTGTCTTGAATGTACACCACCTCTGGGGCCTTATTTCCCAGCTTTGTATAATCTCTTCCTTCGCTTGTTCTAGTTTCCACATCAGCCTGTAGTGAGATCCTTGCCTGCTGTCTTCCTGAGTTACATCGCAAGGGCTGGTCTGCCTGGTTCCTTTTCCCCCTGTCTTGGGGCCTGGTTGCCAAGTTTAGAATGCCACCCACCCTCCTCACAGGCATAGTGAACCAACTTTCTCTCTGTATCTTAAAGCAAAGAGATCAGGTGCTCTATGTAAGGCTTTTCCTCTCTTTGTCTCCATAAGAGTCCTGTCCACAACGGGAACCTTATACTGAAATTCAAGAGACTGAAGGAGAAAATGTCTTTGTCGTTGTTTGGTTTTTAAGGTAGGGTCTTGCTCTAGCCCAGGCTGACCTGGAATTCACTATGTAGTCTCAGGGTGGCCTTGAACTCTTGGTGATCCACCTACCTCTGCCTCCCGAGTGCTGAGATTAAAGGTGTGCGCCACTATGCTAAGCAAAAACTCCATTTTTGCCAAGGGCCATGAGGCTCCATCTGAGATGCATTTTGCATCCAGTTCTAGAATGACTACAGAGCAAAATCTCTGATCTGTGTTCCTTCTAGGAGTGGACTTGGGAGGTGGAGGCAGGAATATCAGGAATCTAGGCTACATAGTGAGTTTGAGTCCAACCTTGTCTATATGAAACCCTATGAGAGGAAGAGAGAGGGGAAGTATGGAGGGAGAGAGACAGGGAGAGGGAGGGAACAAGGGAGGAAGAGAAGGAGGGAGGGAGAGAGAGACACACACAGAGAGAAAATTTATGTATTGCCAGGCATGGTGGCACGTGCTTGAAATCCTAGCACTCAGGAGGCAGAGAAAAGAAGATCACATCAAGTTCAAGGCCAGCCTGCTCTATATAATAAATTCCAGTTCACTCAGGGGCTATATACATAATAAGACTGCCTCAAATGAACATCAGTAGGGCTGGAGAAATGGCTCAGTGGCTAAAGACACTTGCTTGCAAAGCCTGAAGGCTTGGGTTTGATTTCCCAGTACCCACGTAAAGCAAGATGCACCAAGTAGTACATGCATCTGGTGCTCATTTGCAGTGGCAGGAGGCCCTGGTCTCTGTGTCTCTTTCAAATAAACAAAAAATAATAATAAAGCTGGGCGTGGTGGTGCATGCCTTTAATCCCAGCACTTGGGAGGCAGAGGTAGGAGGATTGCCATGAGTTCAAGGCCAGCCTGAGACTACACAGTGAATTCCAGGTCAGCCTGGACTAGAGCAAGACCCTACCTTGAAAAAACAAAACAAAACAAAAAATAATAATAATAAATTTTAAAAAGAAACCACAAAAGGACTTGTACCTGTAATCTCAACACTTAGGAGATGGAGGTAGGAAGATCTGAAGTTCAAGGCCAGTCTGGGCTACATGAGACTGTCTTAAATAATCCGAAGGTTCCAAGCTGGTTATACCGTGGCTCTTTTCCAAGGCAATCCTTCTGTTCCCAGGCCATGGAAAGCAAGCTGCTCATTGGGGGCAGGAACATCATGGATCACACGAACGAGCAGCAGAAGATGCTGGAACTGAAGCGGCAGGAGATTGCTGAGCAGGTAATGGTCTTAAGGACATGTCTGGGGTGGTTTGGGGCTTTAAGCCCCCATGGACTCATGATCCTTGGAACAACAGTGCTGAGAATCCAACCATGCCGCTCTGGATCCCCTAGGCCTTACCAGCCCAGAGTCCTGCATCTGGAGGAAGGGGCACTGCTGATTGGTGGGAGACAAGAAGTGGTGGCTCTCCATGATGTTGGCCTCCACAAGGCATCTGGTACTAATGCCTGGGTCTCCATAAGGATTTGGTCAATTGCCAACTGTGGGTCTATTTCCTAAACCTTTAAGAACCACAGTCTGCAGGTTACCAATCAATCCTGATGCTCTGTGAGGAAAGGAGATTGGAACTTAGAAGTTAGTGTGATGGGCATCCGTATATACAGCTGCTAGGGCTGAGCTCTCCAGTCACACGAGTGTCTAACGAAGTCTTATCTATAGGAGCTGAAAAGAGGGGTTACGATTGGGTGGAGCAGTGGACATAAACTGTGAGGTACCGTGTCTTCCTCCTAGCATCCAGGTCCCTGAGACCCAGCCTTGTCTGTGCTCCCGTGGATCTCCCCCAGTAGTCTGTTCACTGACCCCTTCCTTCTGCCTTGGCCTAGAAACGTCGTGAGAGGGAAATGCAGCAGGAGATGATGCTCCGGGATGAGGAGACCGTGGAGCTCCGGGGCACCTACACCTGCCTGCAGCAGGAGGTGGAGGTCAAAACCAAGAAACTGAAGAAGGTGAGAGAATGGGGCCAGTGTGGCTGAGAGCAAAGACTGTCCAAAGGGGCCTGTGCACCAAGGGCCCCTCTCTCCCCACTGTTAATAAACGACAGAAGTCTTGGGCAGTGGGAAGCATTGAAACCCAGAAGCAGGGGTCCGGTGTCAGGGTGGAATGACCTTCTGACCTTCCTGCCTCTGTGTGCCATCTCCAGGTCCTGGTACCTTCCCCTTTTCAGTACCACCAGGGAATCATGGCTTTGGTGGCCCGGCCTGAAGAGGGAGAGGGGCAGGGAGAGCGATGGGACTCCAGCAGGAGACTCATGCCTGGGGATGCCAGGAGGGAAGAACAAGGTCCTCCATGCCATGCCAAGGGATAAGAGTGCTCAGTAGGACTGTGAAATCCATCGACATGAGATGAGGGTCTAGGGTAGAAAGTAAGCAAGCTCCTGCTTGTTTTCTGGGAAGAGCCCAGAGAACCCAAGGCCCAGGGTGCCTCTTGTGGCTGCTGAGAGCTGGCTAGGCTGGGCCCATGGTCAGGGGTTAGGAGGAAACAGGAAGGACGATGCGAATTGCCACCTTCCCACTTTGGGAGTCCCTGTAAAAGAAAGAGTGGGTCACCTTCACAAGTTGCTCAACCTCCACCCCAACCCGTTTCTCAATGGGACTCTCTTAAGAGTGGCGGGGCCTTGTAGCCATCCTATGCCTGGGCTTCGTTATCTCCGTGTTGGACTGAAAGTTCCCTCAGGTCCCTTCGGGTTTGAACATTCTGTGATGCTAACAGCAACTGAGAGAGAGGGCAGGTCATGGCCACAGGCCCTAGTGGGGGTGGGAATCAGAGCAGTGGCCAACAGGACAGGGATGTCACCCAGCCTTAAAGCAGCCCGTCTGATTCACGGGGGGTGGGGCAGCAATGGAGGCTCAGGCCAGGATCCGCAGCGTCGTCCTGGGCAGAGCCTCAGCCATAGGGGCCCAGCCTGGCGACTGGGGCCCTTGCCACTGCACAGCCCCTGAGCTGCGCTGTCTTCCCCCAGCTCTACGCCAAGCTGCAGGCGGTGAAGGCGGAGATCCAGGACCAACATGACGAGTACATCCGCGTTCGGCAGGACTTGGAGGAGGCGCAGAATGAGCAGACCCGGGAACTCAAGCTCAAGTAGGGCCGGCTCCTCTTCCAGTTGGGGATCCCCATCTCTCCACAGCCCACGCGGCCTCTAAAAGCTCTCCTTACACAGGCCACATCTTGACTGTGTACCCACTCATGCATCCATGTTTCTTGGGTTGTTTGGTTTTTTTTCTGAGGTAGGGTCTCTCTCTATCCCAAGCTGAACTGGAATTCTCTATGTAGTTTCAGGGTGGCCTCGAACTCACAGTGATCCTCCTACCTCTGCCTCCTGAGTGCTGGGATTAAAGGCGTGAGCCACCATACCTGGCCCATATGTTTTGTTTGTTTGGTTTTGGTTTTTCGAGGTTGGGTCTCGCTCTAGTCCAGGCTGACCTGGAATTCACTATGTAGTCTCAGGGTGGCCTTGAACTCATGGCAATCCTACCTCTGCCTCCCGAGTGCTGGGATTAAAGGTGTGTACCACCGCTCCTGGCTTCCCATATGTTTTTTGGTTTGTGGTATTTTTTAAATATTTATTTATGTGCAAGCAGAGAGAGAGAGAAAGAGAGAGAGAATGGGTACTGCAAATGAATTTCAGATGCTTGTACCACTGTGCATCTGGCTTTACTGGGGAATCTAACCCAGGTTGTTAGGCTTTGCAGACAAGTGTCTTAACTACTGAGCCATCTCTCCAGCCCTGTTTTGTATTTTTGAGCAAAGGTCTCATTGTGTAGCTCAGGGTGGCCTAGAATTTGTAGCAATCCTCCTGCCTCTGTCTCTAAGTACTGGGATTGTAGGTGTAGGCCACCATACCTAGCTCATATGCCTTAAAAATAAAATGTGTCTGAGGAAGAAGGGATAGGCCAGGCCTGGAGTCTGTTTGACCTGGATAAACCGACCTTCCCCCACCAAGTAAGTGCATGATGGGCTTTGGTGAAGATGAACCCTGAAGCCCTGAGCCTGCAGTCTTTGCATTAGAAGCCGTGGTTTTCAGGTTCTACTGTTTAGGGATCCTTCCCTCCTAGATTTTGGTTTCCTGCCTTCTTAGTTGTCTCTGCCTCTGAGTCTCTCACTCCCTCTCTCCCTATCTCTACCTCATTCCTGCTCCCCAGATACCTAATCATCGAGAACTTCATCCCCCCTGAGGAGAAGAACAAGATCATGAACCGGCTCTTCCTGGACTGTGAAGAAGAGCAGTGGAAGTTCCAGCCGCTGGTGCCTGCCGGCCTGTAAGTCTCTCCAGATCCAGGGACCCGAAAGCCCCTCGGCTTGGGGTGGGGAGGGCACGGAGCTCTGCCTGCTGGGTGAAGGATGTTCTGGAATCGGGACAAATAGGGGATGCAGATGGAGGATGGACTTCTTAGTCTGTTTTGTATGTCAAAGGTTTTGTAGATGAAGAAAGGGTGAAGAAAATGTCTCACTAGTCTGCAAGGAAGAGGGGGGTGTGTGTCCCTTGACAGTTCTGTTGATACTAACAGCTGGCCACTTCTGGTGGATATGAATTTGTGCATTTGTTTGTTACCAGAAATAGCAACCACAGTTAATATGTACCAAGCTTTTCAGTGTTGGATCTTGTAAAAGATAAATCGGCCAGGCTTGGTAGTGCACGCCTTTAATCCCAGTACTCAGGAGGCAGAGGTAGGAGGATTGCTATGAGTTCAGCCTGGGCTACAGAGTAAGTTCCTACCTCGGAAAAAAAAAAAAACACAAAACAAGACAAACAAAAAGATAAATCAGGGGCTGGGGATCTAGCTCCATTGCTAGGAGTGCTTGGCCTAGAAACAGGCAGTCTTGAGTTTCAAGGTTATCCTCAGCTACATAGCAAGTTGAGACCAGCCTTGGACACATGAGACCCTGTCACAAAACAAGACAAAACAAAATAACACCCTGTTTCAAAAAGAAAAGTCGCCAGGTGTGGTGGCGCA
>PVHP010040734.1:0-16807 GCA_004024765.1 Zapus hudsonius | reverse complement strand
GGGGGGGGGGTAGAAGGGGGAGGGTAGTAGAACACATGGGATTTCAAAGGAAATCAGAGGGTGGGAATAACAAAAGGGATGGGGCAGGGATGGCAGTGGTGGGAAGATAAACCAAATTCATTCGATATGGATTAAATGGCTAATCTATTACATTATGAGAAATGGGAAGAAATCTACATATACAATAAACTTCAATCATAAGGAACAAATGATTAAGATGTGTGAATAGACTAGCCTGGTGAAACAGACTCTCTTATACCTTGCTGTTGTGGTTAAAATGCGAAAGGCCACCGGCTCATGTGCTTGAACACTTGGTCCCCAGCTGGTGGCAATGTTTGGGAAGATTGTGGAACCTTGAGGAGGTGGAGCCTTTCCAAAGGGGAAGGGGTGGGAGAGTCTCTCTGGAAATTAGATCTCTAGTTTCAGTGCCCTTGCTATAATTGCTAAAGCAACAATGCTAAATCAGATTTATAGAACATTGCTGCCATAAAAAGGATCCTTCATTCATTTTAATATTCATTTATAATGGCCTGTTTTGTGTCTTGAAAATCATGTTACTCTAACTTCTTCTTATGAAAAATTTCAGAATTAAAATAAAAACACTATTCATTATTAGACACTTAAATAAATCAAACTACAATGAAATAATTAATAATCACTTTATGCTTCCATGATATATGTGCAAAAATTATTCACATTTGTATGCATATATATGCATTGTGTAAGTGTACATATTGTATAACATGTCACTAGGAGAAAAGAATAAAACGAGGTATAAAAATTATTCATAAAATGTCTTTCAGAAGAAAAACCACCATGTCCCAAAGTAAGCAATTATAGCTTTAATCATTAATTTAATTTTACAAAACTTTGTTAAAGTGATTCTGTGAGCTCAGTGGACTGCAAGTTGCATTAGGGCAATCCCTCTGGCCTCAAGTAGCTTTTAATCCAGTGGATCAGGATGTGGTAGGTCAATTTATTACAGGAAAATGCCATGTGAGCAAAACTCTAGGTGCTAATGGGAATCTTGAGCTAGTGGGATTTAGAAAGATGAAGCATGATGCCATCAATCAACGGTGGAGAGCAGGGTAGTTAGGATTGAAAACTGCATAGGTATTTGACATACACATAGTACTAAATTTTATTCTTTTCCAAACATTTTTTTCTTTTTTCATTTCCCTGTCAACTTTCCCAAAATAGGATAATTCTTTTGAGTGGTGTGTGTGCTGGGGGGGGGGGAATAATTCTTACACACAAGCACAATGTGGCTTATTTGTAACTTGTAACATGTCCCAACTGTTCAGTCCTTCCTGTAGCTATTCAACAGGAGCTTGCAGCTTGCTGTGGGCTAAATATTGAAGTTTTCCAAAATTTATATATTGAAACCTCTGGGTCTGGCCTCGTGTCTAGTTTGAACCAATACAAATTAAAGAAGTGGTAATGTGCCAGGTCTGAGCTATTCCTCAGGAGAACTAGCATGCTGCCTTCTCTTGGAATCCTGTTCTTGTCAAGGGAAGGAAGTACAGGCTCTTCTGCTGAACAATGACAAGCCATGAGAAATGGTAGTGACACAACCTGGCCAAGACCTGAATACGACTCAGACACAGTAACAAGTAACAAAGCATTCTAAATGACTAGCAGTATACTAGGAAAAAATGGATGTGGACCTCTTTAGGGAGAGAGGACGTTAATCTGCCTTTCAACAGATGTCCTGGTACAAAGGTCTATTATTCTGTTTTTTATTTTCTCAAAACAAATAAGCAAACAAACACCCCCCATGGGAAACACAGACAGGAAAGGCAAATGGCATAAAAGGGTTAGCTTAGTTCACATTTCCCTGCATAAATAGTCCACAGTCAGAAAACTAGAGTGACATTTATAAACTTCTAAGAAGAGAGAGACCCATGAACTTTAGAACCCCTAAGATGTACTTCAAATATAAAGACAAAAGTATATTAGCTTTCAACACTGTGGAAAAATTTCTGCAATAAACAAAAGAAAGGTTATTTTGTCCCATGATTTCCAAGGTTTCAGTCACTTGGCCCCGTGGTTGTGGGACTCCATGACATGGAGTGTTTGACAGGTCCCTTGTTCTCTCTTTGAGGTGGCTGGAAAAGAAAAGAAATAGAGGGAGAAGCTAGTGGTCTAAGATACCCCTCAAAGACACTGTAAAATGACCCAACTCCAAGTTTCCAGCACCTCCGGATAGCATGGTATCCTAGAAACAAGCCTATAACACATGAGCAAACCAACCACATTGCCTCAAGTACATGAGGGTTCAGGCTTGTAAATTCTTTTTGGAAAGGGGGAATTAATTCTTAAGGACTAAATCTAGTCAACTCTGGGCTATTATAAGCAATAACAACAAAAGAAAACAAGACCAGCTATGGTGGGTGCTGTGTATAATCCCAGCACTGGAAAGAAGGATCTCCATAAGCTTGAGGCAAAAAGAAAAAACACCTTAGGATAGAAAAGTGAAATCAGAAGACTTATAGTGAATACTATAGGCATTGAAAAAAACAACCATGAAACAGGTGAAATAGTGCTTAAAATTACTATTGCAAAATAAAATTGTAAATATGAAGGTTAAACAATTCAAAACATTGGAGATATAGAAAGGCATATACTAATTTGCTTATTTTTAAAATTAGAAAAACAAGGTGCTGAGTGAGTATTTTTAAATGGCTCATTATGGAAGGGCGAGATTCACAGTCAGTGGTGACTAACAGGGATGTGGCTGGTGTTCCAGAGCTCCCGAGTGAGACCAGGATGAGGCTGGGCTTTCCCCAGAAAGACAACATTTTTCTTGCCAATCGCTTCATCCCTTTCCTTGGATTTTTTGCTGAACGGTACTTCCTCGTTAGAGCACACACAAGGGACCTCATCCCTGGCTGTGCTGCCACACTAACCTTCAGGTGCTATGGTTTGATATGTATTTTTTTTTCTTTTTTTTTATACTCAGCCATGCCATTTTTGTGTAAAACCTTAAATGGGTATCTGCCAATTTCCGCCTCTAGTTCTTCTGGGGTGAAAATCTTACCTATGAATCTTTTGGCATCATAGATAGTGTTCTGAGGGTTGGAATCGGCCATCCCTAAGCTTTCATACCCCACATACACATCGCTGTCAGTAAAGGACATGTAAAGGTATGCTGATGTGCCCATTTTCATCTGGAATCACCTCTACTTTTCCTGTCCCAGGAAAAAAACACGCCAACGGAACAGTAGGTGGTACCCAGGTCAATTTCGGGGTGGGCAAGGGTAAATACTGTTGCGCCAGATAGCCAGCCAACAGGAGAGTCAGAACAGCTGAGCCTAAGATCGTCATCTCTCCGGCCATTACAGTCTGATATGTATTTTTTAAATACTCATTTTTCTTCCCTCCCTTGCCTTTCAATTTATTAATTTCTTTTGGGTGTGAGTTATTGCTTTTAAGCATCCAAACATGAAGCATCTGCTAGAAGTCAGTATTGGTCTGGAGATCATTGTACCAAAATTACAAGCAATCTTTTTTTTTCTTTTTTGCAGTCTATTTTTTTTTATTGTCTATTTTGTCAGATATTAGAGTAGCCACACCTGCTGTTTTATTTTTCCCACATGCCTGGAAAATTGTTTTCCACCCTTTTATTCTCAGTAGGTTACTGTCTTTAGTGATAAGGTGTGTTTCTTGAAGGCAACTGATGGAAGGGTCCATTTTCCTGATCCAACCTGCTATCCTGTGTCTTTTTATAGGAGAGTTGAGTCCATTTACATTGAAAGTTATAACTGTGAGGTTGACCATGTTGTAGAGAATATGGAAGTTGGTATCTGAGCTGTTGCTGCGATCTCTTTTGTGTGACCTTGCATGTTCTCTGTTCCTTTCCTGGGGTCGGTTGCTTGTTTCATCTGCATGGGATATCTCATGAAGTATCTTTTGAAGGTTTGGCTTTGTGCTCAAGTAATTGTAAAGCTGATTAGTCTCGTGGAATACTTTAATTCCTCCATCAATTATGATGGATAACTTTCCTGGGTAGAGTAGTCTAGGTTGGAATCCATTCTTCTTTAGGCCTAGAATCACTTTGTTCCAAGCTCTCCTGGCTTTTAAAATTTCTATGGAGATGTCTGACGTGATTCTGATTGGTTTTTCTTTATACGTGAGTTTCCTTTCTCTCATTGCTCTAAGGACTCTCTATCCTCAATGTTTGGCATTGTAACTAAGATATGTCTTGGGGTGTTCCTCCAATTTGTTTGGGGTCCTCCGTATCTCTCTTAGAAATACAGGACTATCTCTTGCCAAGTATGGGAAGTTTTCTTGAATGATTCTGTTGAAAATATTTTCTACGCCCCTAGTTTGGTTTTCTTCTCCTTCTGGGATCCCCATGATCCTGAGATTAGGTCTTTTTATGGTATCCCACATTTCCCTTGAGTCTTGTTCACTTGCTCTTTTGAATTTTGTCAAGGTTCTGATTTCTCTCGAATTCTCCTCTGTTCTGTCTTCCATGTCTGAACATGAAAAACATGGTTCTGTTTTCTCAGTGATTAATCCTGTTGGTAAGAGATTCTAGGGATGTTCTTATTATTTCAATATGGTTTTTGTTTTCTGCAACTTCTTTTTGGGTTGCTTCTATCATCCTGTTGAGATGTGATTTCATTTCAAGGTTTGATTTCATTACTTTTTCCTGACAGTCATTCTTATATTTGCAGATGTCTTCAGTTAATTTGGAAAGCTGGTTTATGATACCTTCAGTTTGCTGGCTTGTCTTTAGTTCTGAAATGTCTCTTCTGACGTCCATTTGGTTCTCCTCTTTTATATTAAGCCTGGTGGCAAAGTTATCAAGCTGACTTTGTACCCTTTCAATATGTTTGTCCATCTTTTCTTGCATGACTAACATTAAGTTCTCCTTAGGATCTGTGTCAGTATGATCAGGGTTTAGTGTCGTGTCTTCCTGGGCCTGCCTCTGCTCTCTCCCTTTAGTTGTGTTGTTGATGTCATTTGGCGTGATTTCCTCAGCTGGTGTAATATTCTTGTAGAGGTCTGCCCATTTTGATTCCACTTGAGGTGGTTGGTGGGATGCCTTTGAGATGTAGATGAGCACTGGAAAGGTGCAGTGGTGGGAAAGCAGCCAGTGGCAAGCGGAAAAGGTAGCTGGGTCCCATAGCAGGAAAACTGCTGGCTCCAGGGGCGGGAAAGCATCTGGGTCCGAGAGTCCGAGATGGGATAGCAACCCGTCCTGGGCCGAAAAGGCAGCCTGTTCCAGATGGGAAACTAGCTGGGACTCGGGGCAGGAAAGCAGCCCAGTTCGGGGCAAGAGAGGAGCTGGGTCCCCAGGCGGGAAAGCAACTGGACCCGGGACAGCAAAGCAGCCCGACCCCGGTGGAAAAGGCAGCCAGGTCCCTGGGCAGAAAAGTGGGTGGGCCCCAGGGTGGCAGGAGGGCAGGTGGCTCGAGGTACAAGCAATCTTGATTCCTATATTATCTACCCCGTTATTTTGTTTTCCTTGTGCAAAAATATGAATGAATCAGAATGTCCACATTTTCTCTAAGTGGGATCTTTTAATAAATAATATATTCATAAAGTTATCCCAACATTATATTGCACTGATACTACTTACATTCTCTATGTCCATCTCCAAAAGAAGATAATATCAATTTGCAGCTCTAAGTTTATTATACACATACACAATACATATGTATTTTTTCAGAAGCAAAAAAAAATTCAAGGTTAAGGAAATAAACTAGGTAAGTTAATTAGGCAGTGTTCATGAGCAGTTAACTCTGTGTTTATGTGTTTCTTAAGATGACTCATTAATTCACACCATACTATAAAAGGAAAGCTAATAAGAGTATTGTTTATGTTACTTACATAACTTGACATTTTGAAGAAAAACTAGTATAGGATCTAAAAGATAGTTTATTCTAAAATTACTGTTGGTTAACATGGTTGGATATTAAATTAAGCATAAAGTTACTAAGCGCAAAGGTGCTCAACAGAAGCATAGGGTCATGAAAGCAAAACTGAGCCCCATTCTTCATAAATTACAAAATCTTCCTGACAGCAAACCAAAGGCCAACAGGTGGCACTGTTGCATTGTGAAATGCCAGGAAAAAGACAAGCCATGTGAAAATAACCTTATCGTCTGCATTCTCTAGAAGGCAGGATAATTTCTTTTTCTCCCTTGCCTGAGCTGCATCATGCATCACTGTCTCATTGAATTAACTTGAAGAATTTGATTTTTGTGATTCAGGACAAAAGTCTGTCCAACACGCTATTTTCATACACAGGCTGTAAGCATTCAATAGGCTGCTGACATTTTTCATCTGATTTGAAAAGACACCCAACCCACATGCCAAGAGGTGAGCACCCCCCTGAGACAGAGATCTTTAAAAATAGAAGAAGGTAGAAAGCGCCTTAGAATGCAAGGAAGTTCTACAGCATTCGATAAAATCATTCCACAGTTATCTTAGATTAAGATAAAAATTAAAAAATTAAAAAGTTAGATTAAGATAATTCTTTAATTCCTAAATGACAGAAGAGTTGCAATAGAGTAAAATTCATAATAGCTCTCAAAGGAACATTAGTTATGCAAAAGGAGAGAGGCGCAATCTGGGAAGTTCATAAATAGCAAGAGGCTTTCCAAAAAGCATTGCCTTATGTGTGGAAAATGAATTTTGTTCTAATTTCCTCCGTGATGGATGGAATTTATTATTCTAGAAAATGCTTTGTAAACTCAGTCGTCATGGTTTGAAAAAGAGGTTCAACTGTAGAAGGGAAATCACCTTGAGATTAAAAATTTAACAGAAATATCAATGGAATTATAAAGACTTTACCCCACTGGACATGCATTTTAAGACTGGTTTGTGGTGAGGAATTGGTTTTGACTCCAGTGTTCTCACGAGAAGGTACTCATCTAATAAAACTAATCCATTCAGCACCTTAAGTTACTGTTGCCTTCAAAGAATCACAATCAAAGAAAAAAATAAGTTGCTTATGAAATTAGAAATAAGCGGCAACATATCATGCTTCATAAAGTTTATAATTTTTTATTGGCACAAGTGATAGTGTTGATGCCCTTTTCGGTGAGGCATAACTGTAATGATACTTACATTGAGTACCCTGAGCAATCTCTTGGACTTTATGTTGATGAATTCATTTGATCTTTACAATGACTATATGAGGTACATACTGTTGCTACCTGCATCCGCCCCCATTTCCAACAGAAGGCACTCAAGTAGAGAAAAGCCAGAAAGTTTATCAGGGACACATGAGAAGCAGACTACCTGGGAATTTCAATCCCAGCAGGCTGAAATCCTCATTCCATCATATGAGAGGAGAAGGTACATTTAGAACTATGGTCTTCATGACTTTTGGTCTCTTGATTTTCCTTGCACTAAATTCTACTTGAATTGGGGTAATTTCTGACTTGCTCCTAATGACATTTTTCTGGACTTTAAGTGCCTTGGAAATTGTGCCAGGCTAGCTGGCCACCACAGACAGTCTTCTCTTCGCTTGGCCAGTGTGCTGTTTGGATTTTTTGATGATTTAAGTTTTATTGTCAATTTGAATTGTATAAGTAATCCACAGTCATCTTGGGTGGGTCTCTGAGGTTGCTTACAGAAAGAATTAACTAAAGGAGTAGGTGCCTCCTCCAAAGTGAGTCCTTCCTCCAGAGTGGGCAGCCCTCTCAGGAAGGCAGGATGTAAGGAAGCTTCAGGGGAAGAAAATCCCTCTTTTCCTCCTCTCTCTCCTGCCTGTTTTGCTGGGATGTGCCTGTGGTGTTTGGTGTTTCTCTCTCTCTCTCTCTCTCTCTCTCTCTCTCTCTCTCTCTCTCTCTCTCTCTCTCTCTCTCTCTCTCTCTCTCTCTGCTTAGAACTTCCCCTGTATCTGTAACTTTAATGAATCCCTTCCTCCCAGAACTGTGCCTGGTTTGGAGGTTCATCCCAGGAGTGTGTGGCTGACTACCACAGGATTTCATGCTCACTCATGGATGTAGGCAGACTGTGTTTCAAAGACTCTTCTAAGCATGCAAGTTTTCATCTGAGACATCTACAGTGACTGGTTTTCTGGCTGTCCATGGGGGAAAGGGGAAGAGAGAGGGGGAAGAGAGAGAGAGAGAGAAAGGGGAAGGGGGGAAAGGAATGGTTAATTCAGTTATTGGACCAAATGATTCCAGACTTACACTCGTGCTAGCAAGAAAAACTATCAGCAGGTGCTTTCAACCGCAAATGTTAGGCATTTCTGAAAGCAGTTTGCCTATTCTCCAGGATCTTATCAAGGATCTGTAAAGATAATAAGCCAGCAGTGTAGAAATCTCAACTCTTAAAATATAAAGCATCGCTGGGCTGGAGAGATGGCTCAGCAGTTAAGGCACTTACCTCCAGTGCCTAAGGCCCCGGGTTCAATTCCCCAGGACCCACATAAGCCAGGCCCTCAAGGTGGTGGCCCTGGTGCGCTCTCTCTCTCTCTCCTTGAAAATGAATAAATAAAATATTTAAATATATATATATATATATATATATATATATATATATATATATATATATATATATATATATATATAAAGCATCGCTTCTCATTGGAGAGAGTTCTGATGACTTTCCTTGGCTTCTTTTTTAAGCAGTTCTTACATCTTCTAAAAAGGATGCTGATTGTATCACTCAGTTAGTGAAGTATAAAAAGACATCTCTACTTCCAAATTTCAATGGTGTGAAAGAGCTTTCTTTTATGCTCATTCTGCATTAAGACCCACATAGACTCAGTGATCACCTTCATCCTGGACCTTCCCACCCAGTGGCTAGAGGGAACCCTACAATCCTTAGAGATTTTGTAAAGAACTGGCTGCACATATTTCTGACCACATTTCATTAGCCAGAGTAATCATGTGATCAAGCATAATGTCAATAGGGCAGGAAGGCTTACTTGTTTTATAAGTCTAGAGGAACACTTGATACTGGGAACACTAATCAAATCATCAGACTCAATTATATTATAATAGGCCAGGAAGGCTCCAATCTGACTAAATTAATAGTAGAGTTGCAAGCAAGATGTTGTTGAAAGCTATAAATAAATATTAAAAGTGTCCAAGCATGGATGCTCCTCCCAACCTTTCTCAGCAGTAGTGTATTGGGAAAAGTCACTTCAGGTTATGTCGTTGACTGGAGAGGGTGAGAAACAGAACTCAGAGCTGCCAGTCCACAGTGGAATCACTCCTCCATCATCAGCTACGCTCCAGGCTCCAGGTTATGCAGCTTCTTATTTAGTGACATTGTCAAAAATTCTGTCTTCATTTTTAACTCACTACATTGCAGTTCTTTTCAAGTATGTAACTCAGACTTTTAGGGACTGATGGAGTGCACAGAAGCCATTGGGTTGAAAGTCCAGATACACATAAATCAAGTTGTAGCATCATTTAATTCAGGGTGATTCTGCTCGTGTCATTTTGGGTAGAAGTAGAGAGATTTATAGTCAGTCTTATGAGATTTAATCTAAAAATCGAGAGCTATTGCATGTGTGATTTAGCTGCAAGATTAACTCTAACAGTTTTAAATTGACTGAAGCCTTGATTGTAACTGGTTTAAAAATGCATTATAAAAATTGGAAATATATTTTCAGGGGCTGATTAGAGTGAATTCTGAATGTGACATTTTAGCACTCAGAAATAAGACATTATTTACATATAGAAAAAAAGCTCAATAGAAAAAAGAGAAAAAAGCTCATCCATCAATAAAATTTATGAAGGCAAATCTATTTATATATTAAAATATTATTCTCTATCTCATCTAGACCTAGGTCTCAAAATTTTATAAAAATCTAACATAAGAATCATGGTGGAGCTGGGGAAATGGTTCAGTGGTGAAAGGTACTTGCCTGTAAGCCTGCCAACCCAGGTTCAACTGCCCAGCCACTAGAATCTAGGTATGAATTGTTTGCAGTGGCAAGTATACACAGAGAGATAAAGAGAGAGAGAGAGACAGAGAGACAGAGACAGAGACAGAAGAAGAGAGAGGGAGAGAGAGGGGAGAGGAATAAATTTTAAAAGTAATTTAAAAAGAGACCATGTTCCTTGTGGTTATTGAAAATAATTTCCCTGATCTTACACTCTTGAACTACAAATTGATTTGATTGAACCCATCATAGTTTTTAACACGGAGAGACATGAAAAGCCACCACTCCAAGTAGACCTTAAGATCCCACTTTTGTGAGGGACACTGCGCTATAAATTCGCCAAGTGGATGAGACCTGCCAAAACCTTCGCTGAACTTACCTTGTCCTGTACCCTCCTTTCTCTAACCACAATGGTCTGTCTCTCTGTCTCTCTCTCTCTCTCTGTCTCTCTCTGTCTCTCTCTCTCTCTCCTTGTTATTTTACATACAGTCCAAATGCTCAATAGCTACAGCTGCCTGGTGTTCACATCCTTGTCTTTGTTCATCTAAAGAAAAGGCTTACCGGGCTGGAGAGATTGCTCAGCTGTTAAGGCACTTGCCTCCAGTGCCTAAGGTCCTGGGTTCAATTCCTCAGGACCCACATATGCCAGACCCACAAGGTGGTGGCCCTGGTGTTCTCTCTCTCTCTCTCTCTCTCTCTCTCTCTCTCTCTCTCTCTCTCTCTGTTTGAAAATGAATAAATAAAATACTTTAAAAAAGAAAAAGAAAAGGCCTACCAATATAGTTTGATATTTGGCAATATTAAACAGGATCTACTTTTGGGGGGTCATAAAAATTATAATTTGATGTCTTCAATGACCGCTTCTGTCATATAAGTTTTGTTAAATTTGTGCTTTTAGCTATCTTACTGGTCATCCTTATGATTTTAAAATCTATTTCCTACTGGACAATGTTCCTTGAATGTCCAGCTATGTAAAATATAGAAATTAATCTCCCCTCACCTTTCTCCACTTCTCCAGCTATGCCTTCAAACTATTGTCAGCCATGATGTTACCATTGCATGGCTAAGTCTATAGTGCATGCGTTCTGTTCTATGACTATTGCAGATGAAGTTGCCTTGTGTTGCTCTGAGTCTCTGGAATATCACACCGAGTAGCACCACTTCAAAGACTCAGAGTTTGGAATGTTGACTGTAAAATCAAGCCATGTGACTGAGCCATTTGGAAGCATAACCACACACCCTTAGTCTCTGCAGCTTGAAGGAAGATTCTGAACAGGAAGGACAAATGAATTCTCCACTTCTGTGTCCCATCAGTTTTTCAGACTTGGCCTTCAGTTTAGTTTATTTCATTCGAAGACATGTCCATTATTCAACTTTAAGTTATTGGAGTTTCTTAATATCTTCCATTGACTTTTTTAAACTAAGATATCTGGCCGTTGTATTTTCAAATTATCGTGCTTTTTACTCATACGACTTAGTGTAGGAAAATGACCATCTTCCAACTGTCTCTCTAACTTGCTTTCTACTTGGAAATTGCTGCCTTTTATATCTGCTATGACTTGTGATTTTGGCATTTAATTTCACTATTCTATTGTTCAAGGTCACAATTTCTTACATGCTAAATATTCCTCTTTCGGTAAGGGGACATGTTTATTGGATTATATTCATTTACAACTTAATGAAAAAGCATATGAAAGAAAGGTAAGCTTTCTGGAGATTTATTTGCATGTTTAAAATGAATTTATTTTCTCTTCACATTGGACTAATAAATTTAAATTTTCTGAGAACATAAGAACTCTATAGTAGCCCTGCACATTGCAAAGACATGGTATGTATTTTAGTATATCTCAATCTTTCAGAAATCTACAACCCAAGAGAATCACTTTACACAACTAGGGCACAAGACGGATGTGTGGACAGAGAACCTCTGGATTCCCGTCTCCTCCTCATCAGCACTTTCACATGGGGTCTAGCAATCCAAACCCAGGTCCTTATGATGAAGCCACAGTCCATTTTTGACTTTTAGTCACTGTTCTGTACTAGTTGAGAAATCAGAAGTTCCATTACACAAGGCCCTCTGTTAGACACTTGGAGGAATTACAGCATGCTGTAGCATATTTCGAAATATCCTCTTCCCTGCCCACACGTTTCAGACTCTGTTGCTTAGTGGGTGCCGTTGGGGAGTTTAAAAGATATCCTATAAGGGAGGTGAAATGTAGACATGTTAACCAAGCTGGTGATTTTCGTTGTAGACTTTATGCTTGCTTTGGCCCTCATTGGTACCCTATATGCTGTTTACTTAATAACAGCCACGGGGATTTTTATCTTAGCCATTTTTTACATTTTCAAAACTGTGGGAAACAACAACGATGACTTCAACAAGGGGAAAAGAAGCTGGGGGCCAAAGTCTAATAATGCTACTGGGAAGCCACTGGCTGAGAACGTAGAGATGGTCAGCTCTGGGCTGTGTGCTGTCCACTTTCCAGGAGGAGAAAAAGGGCCTTCCTGGCCAAGGAGAGCCAGTGTCTTATTTGGAGAGCAAGGGGCTCCATGCAGAGGCACAGCCACGAGGGAGGACTTGTCATATCACCATCCACAGCTCACCGTGAGGTACGTTTCCAAGGTGAGCTTGTCAGACATTCAACTAATTTCTCCTTTTTCTGTGACTGAAGTGATAGAATTCACATGCATTTTTGAGGCGAGAGGGAAAACACACACACACCCTTTTCAAACAAATCTCTTCCTTATATTTCTCAAAAAACCAAGTGGATAGCCTCTGTTTCTGATTTCAGCTGAGACTCATTTATCTAGAAACCCAGACGGTGCTATATTCTTTCTCCTATATTGATCAGACAAAAGAGAAAAATGATAGAAACTTCTATTTCAGTTTTTTTTTTCTATTCGTTTGGCTAAGAGGCTTGATAGAGCAGAAAGTTGGAGAAAATGGATACTTAGGTCATATGTGGGTTTTTTTTCCCTTGAATCCAAGCGACAAATATAATCAATAGTTTCTCTCAAGTAGCCAATGTGTACTCAGAAAAGCTCCTGGTGCAAAATAATGTCTGAGCAGGAGAACAAATAGAAAAGAGACCTACTCTACTCTGTTTTAGGCTTGGGGTCTGGAAACACTGGGCATTATTAAGAGAAAATTCTGTTTCAGGTAATTATACTTCGAACACTGAATTTATACTTACTTGGAATTCCCTTTTTCTATTTCTATTTTGTGGCTTTGGCACAGTGAAAACAAAGAGATTGGTTTTTGTCTTCCCTTTTGTCAGATAAATGGCTCCCATAGATGACTTACTTTGAGTTTTGTGGTGTCAGTTAATATATTTTATGGTGAGCATGTGCAGGCAGGCATGCACACACAGTTACAAAACACTGGGTAAGTGATTCCATTTATTATGTGATTATAATGTCTTTAACTGGTCCTTGCTTGGTCCTCACATTTCATCCTCATTGATAGTTTTTAGTTCTTTGACATCTAAACTTTCAACACCAAACTAAAGAAAAAAAAGTTTAGTTTCTATGTAAAGTCACACGTAAATGAACTCCTTACATAAAAAAATAGAAAACTCATGTTCCATAAGAAAAATTAACAACTGAACCCCACAGGTACTAACAGCCTAAATTTCCAGAAAATAAGGAATTACCTTTAGTATGTTTTCCACATTTCAGTCATGGTGTTGTTTGAAGACTACAAAAGTTCCATCTTAAACAAACAAACAAACAAAAAAAACCTCTGGTGAAATGTGATTGAATGAATGCAGATAGCTATAGATTTCAAAATCATGTCTTTTACACAGTTTCCAGGTTTTTACACAGATGTGGAGAGTGACCATCTATTTAGCAGGCGATGGGGTGCACAGCCAAACCAGACCTTAAACTACTGACCTTAAGTGCAGATGCCTTGCAATTTTACAATTCCAGAAGAGAAATCTTATGAAATAGGTCTTTAGTTACAGGAAAACTTAGCTACCACACAAATATTCAGGAGCTACACAGTACTTTCTGTGCTTCTTTCTTTTTTGAATCTTTCTAATATCACATTAAAAAAATATCTTTATTATGAATAAGTATATATATTCTATGAACAAATCTTGTGAAGGTGTCCCCATTTCCCTCCTCTCTGTCCCCTACCCACTGGGGTCCTTCCTCGGTGCGCACACTAGATTTGTCCATAGGTTAGGGGTAATGAACTGCACCAGAGGTAGCCAGTTTTTTTCTTCCCCCTTTGTACATTGTTGCTGAGGGGGACAATGTCTCTGGATATTCTCCCCCACTATGGCTCTTACGTTCTTCCCCCCACCTCTTCTGCTCAGTTCCATGAGTCATGGTGGGTGAGTTTTGAGGCTGCTTTATTGTTGAGAATTTAATTGTCTCTGGACTTCTGCTTTGGGTTGTGTTGGGTATCATTGGTGTCTGTCTCCATTGACCTTTCATGGGTTATTAGACTTTCTGTGGTGATTGGTCTCCTATTAGTCTTGTCACTTTCTCACAGGTTTCATTTGGGCCCTGTGTGAAGGCCAGGGGTGGTTTGTCACCTGCCAGGATGTCAGCCATCATCCCATGTCTTGGTGGAATTGGGTTGTCCCCGGCTCTCTCACTGCCTTCTGAAAATACAAACAGAATCTGTGTTTCTTTAAACCTTGCCATAAGTCCACTCCATGGCCATATCTAGCAGGGCCCCAAGGGGCAAGGGACAGCTCAAGTCAGAGCAAGTAAGTCCTGGGTATGAGGGGCTCCTTTCAGGTCAGAGACCCCCAAGGAGAAAACTGAGAGGTGGTTGAAAGGAAAAGGAAGGCAGGAAGGAGATGTGACCTGATACGTCAGCATTGCATGTGACAAACCTGAAGGGTGCCACAGCCTGCAGACAGGGGTTGAAGGAGTTTCTGGATCCCTAAGAAATGACGACTGTCTCCTGTGCTGATACTCAAGGTTATTGGCCATGACTGTATCCTGAAAAGGGTCTTTGTGCGTTCCTTTGTCTCTTTCTCAGAACCCTTTTCTCTCCAATGCCTTCCTGTGAAAGAGCAGTTCACAGTAAGCATCTGATAAGAAGGAGACCCAAACTGCTCTACATTTTGAATTCTTTGAACTCGGTTTCCAAGTCCCAATACACTCCTATTTTATCTTCATCTTCAGATAACCAGGGCATCTGAGTTTGGAGAGCCTCAGAGCTCCTATCCTCTATGGCAGGCTCTTCATGCAACCAGAGCTGTGAGTGTTCCTATATGGGCGCCAGAAATACAGTTTCAGTTCTGTTAAATTCTAAATTCAGTTAGGTGAGGATTCGTTTTCAAGATATCTTATTTACCAGTGATTCAGCGAGGGATACTTTTGGATCTGTTTTATGGAAAATAAAATTTAAAGGGGCTTTGTGAGTCATTCAGTGCACTTCTCATCCAATTAAGAAATATCCTGTGCAATGTGAATGAAAGAGGCCTGTCTAGTCTCTGTGTGAGCATTTACATGAGATGGTTTCTTACTCACACTAGGCAATATGCTGTTAACTTGTTCATAATATCCTCTGGAAATCACAGTCCCCACACCCCCACTTCTTTGTCCTAATTTTTTCTGTCGAACAGCCCAGAAAGCAATAGGTTAAAGACAAAGGCTTCATTATTATCACAGATTCTAAAAGGAAAGAGTCTTTCTCCTAATGACTTTCCTACCTGCTACTCAAAGCATTCAACAAAGCTGCCTTTGTGAGTCCAAAAGGGAACTGGTTAAGATAAATACATTATGGACTTTCGTAGTGAATTCTTGATTTGTCTTTTATGACTTCTTGTACACATTTGTTAATCAACAATTTTGAAATTCATTCCTCCAAAGCTTCCTCAAGACTGGGACCATTGCCAATATTTCTTGAACAACATTTGAACACTCTGAGAAAGTAATGCACTGACCCAATTTCATAACACATCAAAAATTTAATTCAACCCCAAGTGACTTTCACAGATGTTCTATAATTTTCCATAAAGGCTGTTCTTTCAAAGATTGGGTAAATCTGAACATTTTAGAAAATTGTTGTTGCGGGAAACTTCCCCTAGGGACATAAACACACATCTCCTTACCCAGGCTCAGATGACAGACCAAAGTATGATTACATGAAAACCAGCTCTGGTGAATCAATGAGTTTTGGGGGGTTGCTTACAAAGCAGAATGAGGCACTGCTTACAAGAGTAATGGATGACTGGAAGGCAGCTACATCACTGAGCAGCTCTCCCCAGAGTAGATGAAGGCTCATTAAAGCTGCACCTCTGTGCAGGGCACAACCTGCAGGCAGGAGAGCCTCCTCCTAAGCTGTTGATTTCCCTTTATTGAACCTTGGGTCTTGCAACCTTTTCTCTACACTTGGTGACTTTTCTAAGTCTTCTGAGCTTCCTTCTCCCTCCCCCAAGCTGGGGAGGAAATGTTTTGGTTGCTGTATAATATTGGTCAGTCTGCCCCTCAACAGTTGTCTTTCCTATAACCTTGGGGAGTGGTCATGTGACCTCCCAGAGGATCTCCTGAGTTTCCCGAACCTTCCTCTTCTCTTTCGGAAGGAATATTTCATTTCAGAGGAATTTTCTTTACAATTGTCAATCTTGTCAATACAATTTATTTTATTTTTTATTTTATTTTATTTTTTATTTTTTAGATATATATTTATTGTCCATAATGAGTTACATTATTTAGTGGGCAAACAATGCGTTCTTATCCCAAATTCCCCAATTCCACCCCTCCCCATCCCTGATCAGTTGTATATCCTCCTCCATGGGCTGTCTGTATTAGTCCTTGTGGCAAGGGATCCTGTATATCTTAGTACTCATCCCGGTCTTCCTGGCCCAAGTGAGTTGTTACTGATGGGTGCTATGCCTCTGGACCGTCTCCCCCACCACGGCTCTCACAATCTTTCCGCCCCCTCTTCCGCTCAGTTCCCTGAGTCGTGGTGGGTGAGTAA
>PVHP010040732.1:0-15756 GCA_004024765.1 Zapus hudsonius | reverse complement strand
TTTACCAATGAGGAATACTTTCTCCACTTTAGCCTGGCTCCCTGGGTAGGAAAGGGGAGATGTGGAATCTGTATTCTACTCACTTTCCACAGATAACACTCCCTTGCTGAATGCAGGGACTTTGGTCTGTGGCAGCTGTCCCCACCCCAAGCATTCTAATCCATAGGTCTTTAAGGTGCCTGGACTAGAGCTCATGGAACGGACTTTGGAAACTTCTTGAAGACAGATGTTTTTCTTTTAGGGATGGCTTCTCCTTAGCAGTGCCATCATCCCAGAAATTTTTAGACAGCGACAGAGGATCCTCCCCTCTGGGGTGCAAAACAGTCTCCAGAAGTCCCCTATAATGATGAAATACTTAGCAGCTGAAATATATGGAACATCTAAAAGGTCAGAATTGAACTCGAGTGCTCAGGAGCCCTGTGGCAAGGTCAAGTCCTGGCAATACCTGTGTGACACCACACACATGATCTAACTTCTCCTTGCTTCTGTTGCCTCTGTAAAGACTGCGGGGACTCACCCTCCATTTTCTCTTGAGGATTAAAGAGAAAAAGCCAAGCACATAGGAAGTACTTCATCAACACTAGTCACTATTATTTTACCCTGGGCAGCTTGACAATGAAGTCTCAAACCTGTTGCATTAGATTTCCAAATGACCCTCTAGACAGGGAGACATGACGTCCAGAGAGGGTCCTTCCATGCCCAGAGCAGCCAAGCCTAGCCTTCTGATGCCAGAGATGTCAATCACCAATAGCCACAGCACCTCCTGATACCATCCAAACACAAGGCCAAGTGACCAGAATAGCCCCAAAGAAGCAGGTCCTTGTACTGGGAACACCATAGGTGGTAGGGATAGAGACAGGTATGACAATCAGATGCTGAGTTACTATAAGGTAAAGGATACTGCTGGTGTGATGGGAAGCCTGAGCCTCTGAGAGTTCTCTTTGCTGGTGATAAGGAAGGTTGAAATAGCTTCTCCAATTTTGCAATGGTGCCCTGCACCTGAGAAGGGAAATTAATAGTCTTTGAAACCTCAAAGGAACATGTCTTTGCTTCCCTTTCCAGCATGTCCTCGAGTCAAAGGAGAGTGTGAAAATGACATATTACACGAGTGTAAGACCAACATAAATTGTCCTTATGACTGGAGGTGCTGCCGGCTGCCCTGCGGAAGGGGTTGCATAAATGTCCTTAAAGGTACCCTCAGATCCCCTGATCTGTCTTGTGCCCTTCCCTCTTGCCCTCTTGCTATGTTTTCCCAGCCTTTTTCCAGATCACTGAGGGTTAATGTCTGATCGAGAGTCTCAAGGCATCTTCTACTTGAGACAAATCCTGTCAGTGCTGGGCTGGAGAGTCTCGATTTCATTTTGCTCCTATGTCAATATATGTTGTGAGGACATAACTATTCCTTTTGAGGCCTCAGTATGAACAACATAATCTTAATGGAAGGAAAAGAAGAAAACTCAGTTTTTCTTTTAACATGACTGATCCAAATATGGGTTTTTTTAAGAAAATTATATTTGAATGTATAAAGTGCAGGTCTGAATGCAAATCCATACTTGATGTATGTACTTTGATCTGCACACTTATGCACCAAAACATAGTACTCCTTTATTGTGTTATTAAACTTTATTTTATTATTTTTAAGATTAATTAATTTGTGTGTATGTGTATGTATGTGTGTGTACTAGAGACTCTGCTGAGAGCACATGGACTTATGTAGTGCCAGGGAATCAAACCTGGACAAGCAGGCTTTGGAAGCAAGTGCCACTAACTACTGAGCTATTTCTACAGCTGTATCTTATCATCATCCTTCTGCCTCGCATATCAGAAGGCATAGGAACAGTGCATCTCACGGCAAGTCAGTTGATAACAAACTGAACAAGGCTATTGAAAACATAGGAAACTTAATAAGATACTTTAACATTATTTCATAAAACATAGATATACATAATGTCATTTAAATAACATATTGAGTTATCACAGTTGTTCTTAAGAGCAAAGATCTTCTAAACAAGCATGCACAGGAACTGATTTCTTTCCAGGCTAAGGACATGGCATCTGTGAGGCTCTGGGATCCTTCCATCCCCCACAGCACACACCCACACCCACACCCACACCCACACACACACACACACACACACACACAGAGGACACACACACAAACAGCACACATATGGGCACTCACACAGATTTGCTTTCTAAAGATATTTTATGTATTTGGATTTTGGAAATTTTTTTCTAGATACTTGTACTTCACACTCAACACATATAAAGCTCTTTCCTCCTTCACACCCCACATCAACATATGGATAGATATATATAACCAAAATACCATCCCAAGACTTTCCTCAGGGGCATGGGACTTGGCACAGTAGACAGTAGGCGCATTCCTCTGGCTCTTGCTCTACCAGGGCGGCCAGAGCAGGTCCTCATAATCGAGGTGGCAGTAAGCAACCTGAACACAGTTGCCTAGCCCTACACAAAACATGGCCCTAAATCAACTTCCCTGTGTCTGGGTGCCAAAAATGATGGCATCCATTCCAAAACCACTGGAACCAGGAGAAGAATGACAGAGTGTGAAGGAAGGAGGCCTGGCTGCTTCTGGCTAGGACATCTCATTCTCAGATGTTACCAGTCTTGTCATTTTCAGAATCATGAAGGGGGGCTAAGGAGGAACCCTAAGGCTTGGATCCAGCGTTTCCATTGCAAACCCCCCTCTGAAAGGACCCCTGGATCTGTGTGCAGGGCCTTGGTGAAGAGCCAGTTCTTTCTTGGGCTGCTGATTCTCTAAGTACAAAATAAAGGGGGAGACACAGAGAAGCAAGAAAGGAGGGGTGAGTGATGAAGGGGTAGTGGGCAACAGGCCCTTTATTTCCCATGCCTCCCACCTCCAAGTGGGATCCTGGCGCCCTCTCCTGGGATCGCTCTGCTTTAACCAATGGGATCAGAGATACAGTGACTTCCAATGTTGGAACAACATGGCTGGCTTTGACTTGGTCCTCATAGGAAGCTTGCTGTGGGGTGGGGGGAAGGAGCAGCTCTTGGGAAGAGGCCTAACCATTCTCAGTGCCATGCTGGGGATGTTTCTCTGGGGGGGGGTCCTGAACAAACAGCCCCAGGTGGGCTCCAGCTGACAGCCAGCACTGGTTTCCAGCCATGAGCCAGCTGCCCAATCAGGGAGAATCTCCGTTGATCACGTGAAAGGACCAAGTGAGTTCCTCCTCAATTCCACCCACCGAATCTTGAGAGAAACCAAAATGCTTGCTTCAAAATGCTGAGCAGTAGGTAATGGAAGGAGGGGGTGAATAAAAGACATGTCTTGAGGAAGGAAGAAAATGATTTAAAAGGACTGGGCAAGGTAAGATCGTGCTGGCATGAAGAAGGGTTGAAATCTAAGAGATCAAGTACTGGGGCTAAAAGAACAGCCAGCCTGCTGAGTATGTGGCTCAGTGGTACAGCACTCGCATAGTGTGAGGTCTTGGGTTCCAAGATGTTTATCTACATCTTCTTCCTCCATTCTCAACAGTCTGACCGGAGAGGGGTGCTCTGCACCCAGCTCCAGGATCTGCCTCCTGCTCCAGGCTCAGCTCTGCACCTGCCACGCTCCAGCCTGGCTCCCAGGACCACTCCCAGCCCTGCAAGGACTCAGCTCAGCGCAGCAGTGAGTCCCGGGATCTGCAGCCCCTTCCTCCATCTCCACTCTTGATGCTTAATGTCAGCGCGTGCATTCCAACTCCAAATATGCCTCACTTGCTCTTGTCAAACTTCCAGTATCATGAATATCCTCATGTAGCTCCCAATTTTTTTCAATAAAATACTTTGATTCATCCTGCACTTCTGGGGCTGTTTCCCATCTGGTTGTCACATCACACTTTGGGGAAAGTAAGGCATCAGTGAAACTTCTGGTGGCACCACTCAAGGGGATGAGGACAGACACTTGACAATTGAGAGCTCCACAGATGTTCTCTTCCTGTATTTTTAAGGTAGGCTGGAGAAATGGCTCTGCAGTTAGAGACTTGTTTGCAAAGCCAATTGTCCACTGCCTAGCTTCTCTAGCAACCACATTAAACCTGGTGCAAAGTGGGGTGGGCGAACTCCTTTGCAGAAGGAGGAGACCCTTTCACGAAAAGAAAAAAGGTTGAGCACAAACAACTCAGTCAACCTCCAAATGCATGCAATAGTCCAGGCTAGTACACACATAATAATAATAATAATAATAATAATAATAATAATAATAATAATTTCTTTAGATGGTAAAGTTCTAATGCCCATGGACATTACCTTGGTTTGGATGCTCTAGCAAGTGGCCCTGCTACAAAGGCACAGGTTCAAGGGATTCATTATGGAGATCACCCTAGAAGCACAAGGTAGAGCCTGAGGTCAGTGACTCACTCAGGAGTGGGAGAAAGGAGCAGTGATTACTATTGCCAGACCTCAGCATACTTGACTTTCCTCCAGTTTCACCTGCCTCTGTAAGGGGCAGTTCCAGAACACATTTTGTTCTCAAGCTAGTGATAAAAACTGAGGTGATTCTTGAGCCAACTGCCACAGGGAACCGCAGCTCAGCTCCCTCGGGCTTCTTCTAAGGAACCATATCATGGCAGTTTGGATGTAAAATGTTAATGTTTTTGTGATCAAGTCTCATAATGAATCTTCAGAGACTTCATCACTGCTCAGAGTTGTTGGACTTGGAGCTTTATGAGGTTTGTTTTAGATCTTGTATTCGTTCAATCTTTCCTTGTTATGCCCAGTAGCATCTTTTGAACTGTGAATGTTTACTCTGTGCCATTATGTTATTTTGGTTTCACCAGTGAACAGTTAAGAGACCTTGAGCTATAAAGATATTTGAACAGTGTTGGGATTGATAAAAAAAACTATGGGCTGTTTAAGGTATACTGAATTCATAGCATTTTACAACATAAATGGTCATCAGTTTATAGGAGCCAGTCAGGGCCTATGGTGGTTTGAATTAGGTATTCCCCATGAACTCATGTGTTCTGAATAATAAGTCCCCAGTTTGTGGCAATTTGGGAAGTGAAGCCTTACTGGATGAGGTGTGTTGGGGTTGGGCTTATAGGTGTTACCCTTGGCAGGGTTTGGTTCATTCTTCTGTTGCTGTTTTACCTGCTGTGGCAAAGGCAATGTCTAGCCTCTGCTCCTACTGTTTTCCCTGCCTGCCCCCAGCGTCATAGAGCTTCCCATACAGTCTATAAGCCAAATTAAAAAAAAAAAAAAAACCTTTCATCCTATTAGCTGCTTTTGATTGGGTGCTTTATCCCAGCAACAACAAGTTATCTACAGCATCCCATTACTAAGGAGGCTGAGGCAGGAGAATCACAAGCTGGAGTAGCCTGAGCTACCGAATGAGACCCTCTCTCGAAGTTAAAAGAAAACAAATGCAGGGCGTGGTAGCACATGCCTTTAATCCCAGCACTCGGGAGGCAGAGGCAGAAGGATCACCATGAGTTCAAGGCCACCCTAAGACTACATAGTGAATTCCAGGTCAGCCTGGACTAGAGTGAGACCCTACCTCAAAAAAAAAAAAAAACCCAAAAATAAATAAATAAAGTGGTGAGTAATTGATGATGACAAGTAATGTTGAACTCTGGCCTCTAAACATACACACACACACACACACACACACACACACACACACACACACACACACGGGACTCACATCATTAACGTAAAAAAGCAAAATTAGAGGGCTGGGATAGAGCTCAGTAGTAGAGTGCTTGTGTGAGATCCTGGGTTCAATTCCAAGTGCCTCACAGAAAAACCCATAATAGGAAAATTAGTGACATGGAATGTAGTTGTAGGTAGCTGAAATATTTGGGGGAAAGTAGAAAGTGATTGGGCATGGGCATGGGGTTACATTTGGAGTGGTAACAATGATTTTGAAGTAACAGAGGTGGTGATTACACAACCTTATGAATTCACTGAAAGTGCCACTGAATTATTGACCTAAAATGGTTGCTTTTGTACAATGTGAATTGTACCGCAATTTTTAAAAATTAATTAAGGTATACTGAATTCATAGCATTTTACAGCATGGATGGTCATAGGTTTATGGGAGCCAGTTAGGGAATGTGGTGGTTTGAATTAGGTATCCTCGAATGTATCCTGGAGCCGCCCTATTGCAGGTGAGGTTGGAGGTGAGTCAGTTGTACTGGGGACTCAGTCCACAGCTTGCATTGCTCATATTTCCTCATGGCCACACTGTGTCCACTCTCTTTTTAATGTTTCATGATTAAGATGGTGGAACAATTTAAGGGCTATCTAGAATGTTCTTCAGGTCCATTCTAGAGCTGGTTCTGAAGCCAAAGCTACCACTTTCTCTCCCATATCATCTATACTAAATTGCACTTGGCAATAGAGGCTCTCTGTTAGCTCTCATGTTCTTTCCTCAGCTGATGTTGTCAGAAATATGTGTTTTCTTTTATCCCTAACGATTTCTTTATCATTTGACAATGGCTAAAGATCAGAGGTTAACCAAAGGGAAGAGAGAAAGAGAAAAGTGGGGAAGTGATGAGAAGGGAGGAGACCTAGAAGATGGTCATTGAAAGAGAAAAAGTTTAAAAAAAATTCACAAAGAGGCATGGTGGACTGCAACCTCTAAATATAAGCCAAAATAAACCCATCCTTCCTTAAGTTGATTTCAGTGATGAGAAAGTAATTAATACAATTGAGAAGCTGGCTAGCTGTTTTAGCCAAATCTATGAACTCCAGGTTCAGAGAGAGATCCTGTGTTCATGATGGTGGGGGAAGGCATGGTGGCAGGAGCTTGAGGTAGCTGGTCACTGTCCGTCCACCATGGAGGATCAGAGAGTAAAGAATGCTGTAGTTCAACTCACTCTCTCTTGTGCACTAAGTCCAGAACTCTAGCCAATGAAATGATGCGGCCCACTGTTAAAGAGGGTCCTACCAAGTCAACTAACATAAACTAGAAAATCCCTCAAGATATTTGCAGAGATGTGAATCCATGGTGATCCTAAATCCTGCCAAATTGATGATGAAAGGGTCACCATAAAACCAGGAGATCCACCTACCACTAGCCCCTGAGCACTGGGGTTACAGGTACAGATCACCACGCACAGTACTTAGGTGCACGCTGGGGATCTGAACTCCTGTCGGCACATGTAGTCTTCAAGCACTTTTACTGACTGAGCCATCTCTGTAGCCCCAAGAACTAAGATACACTTGACCCCCAACCTGCCCCTGGAAAAAGAAGAGCTCTGGAATTAAGTATCACTTTGGCTGAGAGATGATCCTGGAACACCCTGGGCAAGTGTGTCCTTTCCTCAAGTAGAGCAGGTAGCCAGAGAATTTGGCTTCCTGAGAGTCAGAAGTAACCCATTAAGAGTCAGTACTGTAAGTACAACTAGTACTACTGGTGGCCTCTGGGACGTGATGTTCCTAGGGAAGGGAGTGTCCAGATTTGTGTCCTGGGGTGTTGGATCAGGAAGTCATAGTGCAGAGGCCTGTGTAGCTGAGTAGCTGCGTCTCCGATTTATTGTCACAAGACTGGTCACTTTTTCCTTTAATGGGACACTCAGGACTTCTGCCCTTCCTGGCACTCTTCATCCTGCTGTGGAGTTTCCAGGAAACTGAGACATTTGGCTCCTTTGGAAGTAAGTATTGGGGACACGGTCTTTGGATCCAGAGAGGAATGTGAGGTGTGGAGAAATAAGGGACAGTGTCACCAATGAGGAATACCTTTCCCACGTCAGCCTGGGATTTTAGGTGGGAAAGAGGAGGTGTAGAATCTACTTCAATCCCTTTCCACAGGTAAGACAGCTACCCTTGGTGAATGCATGGACCTTGGTCTTTGGCAATTACTCCCACCCCCACCCACCCAAAGCATACTTCCTGAAGATGCCTTAATTGGAAGTCATGGAATGAACTTTGGAAACTGGTCACCCACAGATGTCAGAGGCAAAAGCCTTTGGGGGACTTTGGAGGCACACCCTGGCTTAGTCTTGGATGGCACCTGACAGCCTGCCAAGAGGGGCTTGGCTTATTGAGTTTCAGGAGTCCTAACTAGGCTATTTGCACATCATGCTCACAGGTTCTTATCATAGACCAATAAATAGCTCTCTGATTGGCAAGGAGCTATATATATATATGTCATATATTCTGTAGCATATGAGGTATGAGGTATGAGATATATGAGCAATGAGATCTGAGAGAGCAATAAAGAGAGAATGTGCATTCTTCCACCCATATGCGGTGTATGTATGTGTGTGTGTGTGTGTGTGTGTGTGTGTGTGTGTGTGTGTGTGTGTGTGTGTATCATTGCCCCCGCGGGCAGTGGGCAGTGACACACAGAGACTTGTATGTAAGGACAAGAGTCTTTCTAACATTACCTTCATCAGAGCCCAGAAACTTTCACTCCCCTACAGAGTACCTTTACCTTTGGGCTAAAGGATAGTCTCTAGATATCCTGTATAATGGTGAAATGCTTCATAGCTGAAACATACAGAACACTTAAAAGGTCAGAGTTGAAACTAAGTGCTCAGGCCCTATGTGTCAAGTTCAAATCCTGGTTCTGCTCTTTACTAGCTAGGTGACAGTATACGTATACAGAAAATCCTTGTGCTTCTGATGCACCTGTGAGTACTGATGACTCACCCACCATTTTCTTGTGAGGATTAAAGAGAAAAGTCCAAGTGCATTGGAAGTACACCAGTCACTATTATTTTATCCTAGGCAGCTTGACAATGACTTTTCAAACTTTGTTGCATTCGACTTCAAAATGACCCTCTAGACAATGGAGACATGAGATCCAGAGAAGGTTCCTGCCATGTCCAGAGCAGCCCAGCGTAGCCTTCTGATGCCAGAACAGAGATGTCAATCACCAATAGCCATAGCACCTCTGAGACCATCCAAGTACAAGGCCAAGTGACCAGAATATCCCCAAAGAAGCACGTCCTTCTCCAGGGCCCCATGTGTGGTAGAGACAGGGACAGGGATGGAGGTCAGATGCTGAGTCACTATGTGGTGAGGGGCATGGCTGGTGTGATGAGAATCCTGAGCCCCTGAGGGTCGTCACATCCTTTGGGTAACAGGTGAGGGGAAAATAGCTTCCAAAACTCTGCAGTTGTGCCCTGGCCCTGAGAAAGGGATCAACAGCCTCTTTAAAGCCTTAAGGGAACATATCTTCTCTCCCCCTAGAAAAATGTCCCAGCTTCAAAATAATATGTGAAATAGAAGAACTCGACCAGTGTACCAATAATAAACATTGCCCAGAGGATGAGAAGTGCTGCCCATTCAACTGTGGAAATAAGTGTTTAGACCTCAATAAAGGTAAGTTTCAGATTCTCTGATCTATCTCTTCTCCTCTTGCTCCGATATTGTCCCTCCCACACTCTCTGGTCACTGAGGGTTAATGTCTGACCAAGAGTCTCAATGTGTCTCCTATTTCACACAAAAACCATCATGCTTAGGGCTGGAGAGATGGTGTCATGCTGGGACGAATCTCCAAACCAGACACAGTTATGGGAGGAAAGGATTTATTGAAGCTACAGATACAGGGGAAGTTCCAAAACAGTGAAAGAGGCTGGCCCCCCTTCACAAATCCAAGCAGAGAGAAACACCCATCACTAACACCACACACACAATAGCAAACAGGCAGAAGGGCCAAGGGGAGAATTTCTTCCCCTTTATGTAGTCTTAGGGTGGGGTCTAGCAATCCTTTCCCAGACTTGCTCTCTTCCTGAGTCTCTGGAATATCCTTTCTGCACTGCCCACACAGGAAAGGTTGTTCATTTCTAGCTTCTCTGAGCTTCTTTACATCCTGCCCCCTACTGAGAGGCTGCCTTCCTGCAAACATCCTCAGAGACCCACCCAAGATAATTAAAAATATAAACTTGACAACAAAACCTAACCATCACAGATTGCCTAGTGGCTAAGGTGCTTGCTTACAAGCCTGATCTCTCAGATTGGAGTCCCCAGCACCCATGTAATAGATAGATGGTCCATGCTTCTGAAGTTTGGAGCAATAGGGTTCCCATTCTCCCTCTCTCCTCTTTCTCTCTCTCCTTTCTTTTTTTTTCTCTCTCTCCTTGCAAATAGTAATAAATGAGTTTTTAGGCTGTCATGCTGGGCTGAAGAGACCTGTATTTATTTTTTTACACCTGTTTTCATGCATTATGCGAACGAGATAGCTTTTCCTTTGGGGGAGGGCTCAGTTTTATCTCTTATTAGAGAGAGATAGGTTTTATCTTTTATTAGAGAGCTCCTGGACCACAGGATCTCTTGGCCTTCTTCGATGCTCTTCTGCATTGTCTTGTAGCCACTAAGGATCCCTCCAATGCCAACAATTGTGTGAGGCTGTAAAGGGATTAAGCAAATACATGCTATTTCCTGACTTTATTTTCCAGGCCTCTCTGTCCAATAAAAACCCTTGATGACTTCCCTAATTGCCTTTGATCTCTCTGCTTATATTCTTGGGCTCCAATGAAGACCCTATAAGACTGTTCACCCATTTATCCATTCAAAAATATGCATGAGTGCCCGTGACGCCCAGGATGGGCTCCACTTACTCACTGTGTCCACAGTAGTTTTTCTTGGAAAAGAAATGTGTGTGCTAAGATTTGAAAGATGGATCTTCTACAGGTATATAAAAGGGAAGGACTAGCCTTCTAGACATAGGTAACAGCTTGTGGAAAAGCCCTGGGGTGAGAGTGTGGGCAAGCCTAGAAAGATCAGAAACCAGAAAGCATGAGCAGGGAAATGAGGGGAGGACTCGGGGGTCTGATCTTGATCCTGAGAGCAGTGGGTCTTCTAGTTTTGTTGGGCTGCTTTGTGTGTGTGGGGGGGTATACATGTATGTGTGTATTCATATGGGTGTGGGTGCAAGTGAACATGTGTGTGTCCATGTGTGTGCATGTGAGGCTGGCACAGAGGTTGATCTGTAATGTTGTTCTTAAATGCTCTCCCACACATTTTTTTTTGAGAAGGGTCTCTCACAAAACATGGTGCTCACTGCTTTCACTAAGCAAATGACCCAGCCAATCTGTCTCCATCTCCCAGCACTGGGATTGCAGGCATGTGCCACCTCACCCAGCATTTTACGTGGGTACTGAGGATCCAAACTGAGGTCCTCACCCTTGCATGGCAAATGTTTTATTTAACCCCTCAGCCATCTGCCTGGCCCTTGTTTTGCTTTTGAAGTCTGGTATCACTTGCAACTCAGGCTGACCTCCATCTTGAGATCTTTCTGCCTCCATTTGCTTCCTTGTTTACTGAAATACCTACATTTGAATGTGTTATCATTTGTGTGACCTCAGGAGAGTTCATTAGCCTGTGCAAGTCTCTCATATTCCTGGTCTGCATAATGAGGACAGTTAAGGGCCACCACACGAGGGTAAATGTTAACATCTGTCACACGCCGAGAACAAGACTAACAGCTTAAGAGTGTGAGGTCCTAATGAGCTGTGTTTTCCTCATAGTGCAGATGACAAGCTAATTGCTCACAAAATGCTGAATTCATGCTGATCATAGTGGCACACACCTTTCATCCCAGCACTCAAAAGGCAGAAGTAGGAGGCTAGCCATAAGTTTGAAGCCAGCCTGGGACTACAGAGTGAGACCCAGGTCAGCCTGGGCTAGAGTGGGATCTTCCTTTGAAAAAAAATCACAAAATTCAGATTTTCTTTCAAACTGAGAACATTCCTGAAAAGTTCTATCTGTGCCAAATTATCTGCTGTGGTATCTTCAGCAATAGTGTCTTACCTTTTAGCTCTGGCAGGTAACCAAGTACTTTGGCAATGACCTGCATTATTTTGGGAACCTCATGAGTCTTCCTGACCAACAGCTCACTGTTTGGGGACAAATCAATCTAGCCCTGGGATTTGCCAGAAAAAGCCCATGGTTTCAGGGTTAAGCTTTCTCCACCTTCTATGGGGCTCTTCTGTTCAGGTTCTCTCCTCCCCTTTATTTAGAGTTATATCTTGTAGAATGCTATCCAGGGGGAAGGGTTTCTATGGAATTAATTCATGTTGACATTAGTTTTGCATAATTCTCCCCACACTCTCCTTTCCCCCATCCTGAAAGACCTGTTTACCCCCTGCATTCTTTCTTTTTCTCTTTCTTTCTTTTCCTCAACTTGCTTTTTGAGTACCCTTTCTGAGAAGGGTTTTGAAGAAGCACTAGGCGAGTACCTGGTCAGCCAGAGAGGCCTAGGGCTCCCAGTGTGAAGGTGTGAAGATGAGCAAGAACGTGATCATTCTAGAACGTGAGGTGGGAAAGACGGGTGCTGGGGTAGCAAGGCAGGAGCGCTGGAGAGGAGGAGGTGGACTCTGCAGTTCTTCTTGGTCCACCTTGTCTAGAGGTCAGGGAGCAGTTCTTCTGGAAACAGAAGTGGAGTCCATTTGAAGTTTGGAGATCACGGGGCCCTAGCTGGAGTCCTGCTGCTGGTGGCGCTCTTTGCACAAGGAAGAGGCAGAGAGGCGAGCACAGCAAGCAGATCACTGGAACAGGCACAGTCGTGAGCTTTCGTTGCTCAGGTTTGGAGGGGACACAAGGAAAGAGCTGTTGTGGGTTGTTGCTTCTGCCTCCTGCAAGGGTCCTGTCAGACAAGCAGAACTCTGTGTTCTCATCCTACAGGGGAGGAATTCAAAGCCCAAAGAGGTGACAGGGACTGGTCAAGGTTCCATTTAATCAGGAGTACAACCTGAGCTATATTTGCCTCTCAGTGGCAATGGACCGAGAAAGGGGGAGGTGGGTACTTTCGAGGGAGACAGGCATCAATAATATGTGTTCCATGATCTCCCTACAGACGTTTGCGATTATCCGATTGTAGTTGGCCCCTGTTTGGCCTACATTCCACGCTGGGCATATGATCAAAAAACTATGAGATGTGTCAAATTCATCTATGGTGGTTGCCTAGGGACCCCTAACAGCTTCCAATCTGAAGACATCTGTACGATCATCTGCATGCATAAAAGTAAGTCTCAATGCCCCACACCCCATTCCTGCTCACCAGGCTCAGACAGAGATCTTAGTAAAGGTCCATTCCAAGACCTTGGCAGTCATGGGATTGACAAGACAGAAGATAGGAATGAACTTTGTAGAAGAGTTAGTTGTAGGATATATGGGGGGAGGAGGAAGAAGGCGAAATGGAGGCAGTAAGCAAAGGGAAATTGACAAGTATGAGGTAAGTAGCAGGTGCAGAATGGAAACACAAGTGGTATAATGTTCCAGACCCAGTCAGAAGAGGGAGAATGAAAAGGACCATCATTAAGTATTATTTAGGGGCAACAAGCATGAAACTGAGCAAATCAGAAGGTATAATTGACCCTCTGTGTGTCACCAAGACCACATCACTTCTCCTTTCACTTCTTGCCAAAAGATGGAAAAACATGATCCCATCTCCCTTTTCCCATTCACTAAAAGATCTGGTTCCCAAGGAAGCAGCTTCAAAGCATCTTAGCCTCTCTCCTGTGTGCTACAGAGTCAATCTCCTGGTTTGGATGAGGAGGAGTGGGAAAGTTCTCCAAGACTGGTCCTTTAATCTAGAGCTTTCTAAACTGCTGCTTTATGTTGGATTCCAGTGGCCACATTTTTGCCACTAAGACACTGGCTGTTTCCAAAACTGTAGCCCAGAATTTGCTTTCTCTCTGTCTCCAGCTCACCTTCCCTTCAAACACAACAGCCTTCACACTGTGAGACCCTGTCTCTTTAGCGTTCAGGTCCCCCCCATTTGTTCCTACAAAGTTTATGGCTTCCTCAATAAAGTGCCCTGTGAAATCTGACATCTCTTAGTCTGAATAACTTATATATATTCATAACCTTCTATGTGCAGTTTCCAAAGAACAAGAGGTCATCATGTCTTCCAGTGACAACCCTTAAAACCAAGAATCAGGGTGCATTCATCCTAAAATGAGTGGTATAAGAGCAAAGCCTGACCCCTGATTTTATTTCAAATATGAAAAGGATTTAAAGGGGCTAAGGAGATGGGTCAGCATTTAAAGGCATGTGTTTGCAAAACCTCTGGACCAGGGTTCAAATCCTTAGATACCCATGTAAAATCCAGTTGTGTGTTCATTTGCAGTGGCCAGATACCCTACTGGACCCATACACAAAAATGCAAATAGATAATTAAACATTTTCTTAAAAGAAACATGATTTAGAACTGACCTTACTACCTTGCCTACCTTCATGAGCTGATTGCACTCCACAGGCCCAGGCTCTGAGTAGGGCAGGCCTCCCAGCATCTAGCTCAGACCTGTCTAGACATAGCACACACAGCAAACCCTGCTCAGCTTCTGCTCTGCCAAGCTTAAATATGCAGACAGACCTCCACCCCACACCCACCTGTATGGGACCCTGCTGAGAGACACAGTGAACATAGGCTTAAAGAAAGTTGAGGCTGGCCTGAAACCCCGATAATCTCATCCTCATTCTGAGACCAGCAGGAATTTGGCCTTGTCTCCTCTCTTTTTCCTAAACAATCCAGCCCCTGGTAGGCCTCAATAAACCCTGATAAGCCCAGGCACCTTAAGACCTGAGTTTACTGGAGCTCACATACCTCAGCTAACTAGCCCAGGCAATAAAAAAGTTTAAAGGTCACAGCTCCTCTGCTGCTACTGCCATCCATTACATGCCTAAAAACACATAATTCCCTCCACTTGGAGCTGAGAGAGTTCCCTCAACTTGTCTATGCAAACCTGGCAGCCACAGGGTACTGGCCCCTGCCAATCCTCTCATGAGACATCCAAAGACTACCCTGCCAATCCCCTTGCTGCTTATGCCCCGGCCTCTGATTTTTCTTCTGTAAAAACAACCTTTTTCTGCATAATAAGTGAGCTGTTCACTGAAACTGCCTCCTGAGAGTTCCTCCTCTCAGTGGCTCACTGCTATCCCAAGACTTTGTCCACACAGCTCCGTGGACAGAGAGTTGATGCACACTGCAACTCCCCAAGGAATCCATGGAACCACACACCTGGAGCAAGGCTGACCAGGCCACTCAACACCGGCTCCACTAGAGCTAAAAGTACTACCTCAAGATGGACGAACCCCAAAGTAAAAAAAAAAAGAAAGAAAGAAACTGAGACAAGCTATCCTCACAAAGAATACCTATTCCCAGAGTGGAAGCATCCAATGGAACTGTTTAGAGGAAACACCAGACATAGAATTCCAAAATGCAATAAGCATATTCAACAAATGTAATAGGGGCATAAACAAATGGCTGAATGAAATGGAAGAGAAGCGAGAAAGAAAGCAAAGAGAACTAAATAGACAGCTGAATAAAACAGAAGAGAATCAAAAAGAATTTAATAAATGGCTGCATGACACAGATGATATAGTCAGTTTCTTCTTGCTGGGAAAAACATCCAACCAGATAACACCTTTTTGGAGAAAACGGGTTGATTTCAGGCCTCCAGAGTCCAGGGGAATGCCATCAGTGTTGGAGGCAGCTGGCTCCCTTTCATAGTTCCAAGCAGAGAGAAACAACAACCACAGCAAACAAACAGCAACACCAGCAAGCTTGAACCAAAAGACTCAAACTGCTTTGAACACACAGAATAGGGCTAAACTGAGATCCAGCCCCAAACACACCTGAGGGCAGGACTCCAGAATCTGCCCCCAGTAACACCTCTTCCCCAGTAGGGCTCTACGCACTAGAGACTCAAAATTCAAGCCTGAGTCTATGGAGCAATACATTCAAACTACCACAGATGAGATTCAACAACAGCCAAAAAAGAGGTCAATGAACAGTGAGCTCTTTTAACAAAACGTTTAAAAAAAAAAAAA
>PVHP010040731.1:0-15697 GCA_004024765.1 Zapus hudsonius | reverse complement strand
AACCTTACCAACCAACCTTAGGCCGATGGATGAGATCCTGACAAGAGAGGAGCCACCACAGTCATATCAGGGAGGATCCATAAGGAACTCAGCAGACAATGAATGATGAACAAGGGACCTATAACCACAGTCATTGAATCAACACAGGATAGGCCATTGAGACAGGAACCAAGGATTTTCGACACAAGAACCTCTAAGCTCGCAGCATTTGTGCAGCCTTATTACTCACCCACCACGACTCAGGGAACTGAGCGGAAGAGGGGGCAGAAAGATTGTGAGAGCCGTGGTGGGGGAGACTCTCCGGAGGCATGACACCCATCAGTAACAACACACTTGGGCCAGGAAGACTGGGATGAGTACTAAGATATACAGGATACCTTGCCACAAGGACAAATACAGACAGCCCACAGAGGAGGATATACAACTGATCAGGGATGGGGAGGGGGGGAATTGGGGAATTCGGGATAACAACGCATGGTTTGCCCACTAAATAATGTAACTCATTATGGACAATAAATATATATTAAAAAAAAATAATGATGAATATCACAAGTATGAACATGTTATCTATATGATGGTCTTTTATTAAATATCTATCAAGAGAAAATTCCAAGTAATTTTTAATAATTATAACAAATATTAAATTCACAGGGTTAATAAATTTATGATTCAAAATATTTTTCAAACACTCACTTTGGGGAAATTGTCACAACATTTCCTGTTTGAGCGAGTGCAAAATTATCAGCATCTCTTCCAACAATTGTCGCAGTATACACCAAGTGTTTCAAGCTTGGATTTTTCACTAATATCTATGAAACATTAGAAGAGAATACAAAGAATACAATGAATTTAAAAACTATAAAATTAATTTTTAGTTTTAACAAAGAGTTATACATTCTGTTAATGAAAATAAATAGCTTAGTGTATACTAGCTGGAGAAAGCAAAACATCATTGTTTTTTTGGGGGGAAGGTCTTGCTAGGTCTCCCAAGGTAGCCTGAAATTCAATAACCTCCTGCTTCAACTTTTCAAATATTGGAATTATATGAATGTAACACCATGCCAGTTCAAGATTTAGTATTTAAATTAGAACCTCCATTTTTCTTTCTATTTTTCCTATATTGTAAGAAGAAATGAACAGTAACAGAAATGACAATTGCAGTCCTCAAAAACTTAAAGACCAATGTTAGTAACACAAATTAAATGTTCATTGAAAAAATGAAAAATTTGGAGTATTTTAAAGGAAGAACTATCATAATTTGATTTTATAAAGAGATTATCTGGCATCTGAGCATATAAAATATTTTAAGTTTATAGGTTTAGAAATACTTCCAGGTCAGAAATGATGGTGGCCTGGTATAAAAGCAGTAATTTAATTAATTTAGCATTGGCTTTCTTCTTGTAATTAGGATCAATTACTTCCTTATCAGATGGTATATATTCTTGATAAACGTTAACATTAGAAAAGTGCATGTAAAATATGATGGAGATTCAACAAAGCAATATATGAATAGAAATTTGGGGATAAGGGAAATAGAAAACATTTGGAGAAAGTTAAAATTAACTGCTTCCATTGTTTAATAAAAATAGTGGCAACTCCAGGCACAAGTGTACTAATGCTAAATAATTTTTTGTTTTTGTTTTCCACAAGCTTTATATCTCTTTTCTTTTGACAAAAAATGAGGCATATACAATTAATATAAGATATAATATTTGAATATTTCCTTAAACAATTCAGAAGAGAAATTTTTTCTAAACTTGAGCTGTCTACACTTTGAGAAAAGAAACTCAATTTTTCCTGATTTTAATTAAATCCTTACAAAACTTCACTCTAAACATTGTGATGCATTATTTTCTAAAAGTTGCTGGTATTAAATATCACAAGGACAAATGCTCAAAGAACAGTATACATAATTTTATAATGAAGAAATACAATTATCCACTGCTCAAAGCCTCATGACCTGTGTTTGATTACCCAGTATGTCCTACTTAATGCCAGATGCACAATGTGGCACATGCACCTGGGGTTTATTTGCAGTGGCAAGAGAGCCTGGTAAGCCCATTGTTTCCCCTCTCCCTTCTTCTCTTACCTCTCTCTTGTAAATAAGTTAATTAAATAAATAAATATGAACAAAATGAAACCATTTTAAAAACAGGCTGAGAGATATGGAAACATTAATTTTATACATAAGCATCCTAATCTTAACAAAATGAGTGATAATTAGTAATCAATCATATTATTTTTAATCTTCTAGAGTTTTAGCTCAGAAGAAAAATTGACAATGTTTATTTAGTTTCAGTAATATCTTACATAGGCATTTGATGTTAAATTTTGTTTGAGAAACAAATATCTAAAATCCTATTAAATATTTAACTCCATGTGTATTTTGGGCTCAAAAATACTCTTACCTCTTCTACCATAATGTCATACAGTGTACAGGAAAAGGACACTACTTTCTTGGGGAGATACATTGGGAGCCTTTCATACATGTAAACACAAAGCATTAACATCAAAATTGGATTAGGATCACAGATGTCAATGGCCTAGGTTCAAATATGAAAAATATATATTAGAGGATATACAAGTAAAACATAGACAAGAAATAGACAAGAAAAAAATATGTTTTCTGAATTACTCCAAAAGATTTAAATTATTTCCTCAAGAGCAATGATACTAAAATGTAGACATAGTGAAGACAATACTATTCTAAATGAGAATAATCTCACATGTTAAAAGATGAATCAATATATTTTAATCAAAACGATGACCTCACAGACTCAAAGACTGCATAAAAAGTTAATGAGAAATCAGAAAAATACTATATCCTAGAAATAATGGCCATTTGAAAAGGATTGATTACCAGCATGATAGTATTCAAAAGTGGCTGACTTTAAAAAAAAATGAGGTGTCCAATAACCTGACAGCTCCTTTGTTGTAGGTTATTTGAGTGACATGCTCTTAAAAAAGAGGTTGTGGTATCTTGGCATCTATTATGACTCTAAGTCATGTGACTCATATATTCAACCATGGGTTTAGGCACAACAGCTTGCCCCCAGAGTCTTGTCCATTATTCTGCCCCAAAGGGACAATATTTTTACCATTAGAGCCAGGGTTCTATATAGAAATGTGGGCACAGCTGTAGATGAACTGAGATAACTTCACCTACCCCATCCTTGAAGCAATACCAAAGAGAGCTATTTGAGCTTTGATGGGGACTTTCAGAGATATGAGATAAAATGCATATTTTCTCATTATAAGTTAATTACCTCAATCATATCAGTATAGTGATCGGAAACTGACTAATGCATAGGGGAAACATTATAAAAATTGTACAATAGCAATTTGGTAATCTAAATTCAAGTTGTCTACACAGTGTTATATTATTTTTTATCTCAACTAGACTTCCTGAGGCCCAGTTTCATAATATGTAACTAGAGATGATATATTCTTGGATTTACAAAGAACTTAATATAGTGTCACAGTTATCATCAGCTTTCCTACTATATGTTGATTATAACTATCAGTACCGTTGATAGATTAAAAGTCTATAGGAACTAATACTGTCTTCCCAACAGATATTAATTCTTTCATTTTGCTACAAATTGCATTTCTGTCAGTGTTTTATTTCTCTTTTATCAATCTCTGGTTTAGCCAAAAGCACTAGTTTTAATTATGTTCAATATATTCAATGAGAAATAGGCTGTAGGACCACTTAGAATGGTTTGCTTTCTGGAAAGAGAAAACAAATTAATTGGCGTTATCCAGTAAACCCCAGACTTAGCTGTCTGAATGCAAGTCTTATATGAAAATGTAAACAAGATAATTCGGATTCTTGGGAAACATGCTTAAAATAAAGTTAACAGGCTGACAGTTGCTAAGGTAAAATGAAATTTTGGTCATTCTGTTGAAAAAGTCAATATAAATTATTATCAGAACTTTCTAGTGCTTAAATTAATCTTATGAAAAGTATTGATGTCCTATGTATAAAACAATTTTAGGAAACTGTACACAAGTCCCAGGTTCACATGCCCCACTTCCTACCAGCACCACTGCCAAACACATCTCTGCAATCAGGTGTGAGTCCCTGTGCATTGATGGCTCCATGAGCCCCTGACACCACCATTTGTAAGTCCACTGGTACCATATAGCTTATCACTCCCACCACCTCTCACACTGACACTGGAGATGTTTGCTCCTGGTGCCCTATCCCTTTTCCCTTCCCGGGCCTGCTATTGTTTTTATAACTGGAGACAATTTCTCTGTGCATGTGTACTGGCATGGGTACAGCCAAAATGAGATCAAACTCTTACTACATTCACAAAGAAGCACAAAGTACATCTAGAACTGAACTCCAGACAACACCAAGCAGAGCAAAGACAAGCTAAAACAAAGAAACACCAGATACTATAGCAAATACTCACTTAATGCATGTGTGCCAGAAAGACCTTAATTAATTAATAATTCCAGTGATTAGTTTTGTAGAAATCAAATGTGGAACATTATAAACATAAAAAATAATTCAGTAATTGTCTTTTAATTTGAGAGTAATGACTGTGTGTGTTCATGTATGTATGTGTACAGGTCTATCTGAATTCATTCTTGAAGGAATTTTAACATTTTAGAACATATGAAAATTGTTAAATATATATTCCTCAAATTATTTTATTGGAATTAATTCTCAAAATTCTACTATTGGAAAATCAGACTAAAATTATGAATACAGTTTCTTTTTACAATTCTAACAATAAATAGGAATATATTTGCCAGACCTGGTAAAGAATGGGTTTGCCATGTATGTTATTTTGACACAAGGAAAAAGTGATCAAATGTGAAATTCATTTCTCAAACAAATACAAAGAATCAATTCATAACTTATTGATGCATTAGAATTATTCTTTCTAGATCAAAGAATGGAAAAATAAAGTTGGCAATAGTGACCCTTTCTCTTTTGGCCAGCACAAGTATATGAGAACACATAATTTCTCCCATATCGTTATTTTCAGTTTCCATTAAAATTTTGTGAATAGAAAATCATTTATTTTATTCATAGATAAACTGAAATTACTTTGATTGTGTTCCCTTTTAGCGCCTCTCCTCTCAGTCCATCTTGATCATTAGTGAAAGATTAGAAGCCTTTTCCCCTATAATTCTCACACAGTATACTCCTAATTTACTTTGTTGGTATATCTGGAATTTCAATGTATGCTTATGTCTAAAATTCTAATATAAAACATCAACTAGGAAAATATATTTCAACAACAATGTCTTAAACACACATCATTTTTCCATGGTCTTCAGTCTATTGATACCATTTACTCTAAATAAGAAACTATTTCTCATTAGTAGCAATCCAAATTCAATTCACTGAACTAAATTCTTCCTTATCCACAACATTGTTGGTGGAATAGACTTCATTACACTGATTTCTTACTTCTATGAAATCTGAACTTCAATTTTTGCCTATATTTCTAATGACATTTTTTAACTAAATGAAAATAATATATATCTTATAGTAGCCATACTTCTAGATACTTTGATACATTTATATATGTGAAGATAATAATTATACATTCCATTGTTCTTGAGTAACAAAGGGCTGATAAAATATTTATCATCTAACATATTTGTAATTATTATCACTGAAAATAGTGTGAAAGGGCAAATGAGTAAATATATAATAAAAATGCATAGAACTCTATTCACAGAACTTTTCAAAACACAGTTAAAATTTCTACTTTTTGTTGCCAAAATGTCTATTATACATGAAATAAGATAATTATATAGTACTTTTAACATCAAGTACATTTCTGGAGTTGTTTTTGAATTTTCATAATTCAGTAATAATTCAGAAAAATCTTTCAATTCAGATTCAGATTTAAAGTTTGCAAACAAAGGAATATTATAAATGAGTAAGTGTACAAAGAATCTCAGCATATAGACACTTATATAGACCTGTATGTTCAGTTCAAAGCCAATTTCACGAAGACTATTTATAATAATTAGACAATTATGTAGGTACTGTTCAGGACGTTTTGGTCTTGTGTACATATTTGCAAGATGAGTTCCAATCTGGAAAAAAAGCAAACAAAGCTTTAAAGAATAAAATGTAATAGTTTAAAATATTCTTTGAAGTGCAACAAAGGATCATTTACGTATTAGCATCTGTGTAGATTATTGCAATAATCATGTAAGAATAAATAAAAATCAATTATAGGCATTCAAATTCAATTTTTACTTAAAATTCAGGCATTTAATATAATAAGCTTATACATGAAATGTTGGAAATTTTAATCACAGACTTCTTTCATATGATAAAAGACTATTAAACATTCAAAGGACTCTTACCAAAAATGGGCAGTAGGCTGCCAGCTGTGTTGCAAAAACTAGGCCATCGAAAAGGTCTGTGTCAAAATTTACTATCCATCTCTCAGGAGGGATATCATCTATTTTGAAGAAGGGAGAAATAGCTTTAGTTTGTTTAAAAATATCTTATGAAAATTTGAGCAATAAGGAAAATTGTGTCTAACTTAAAAAAAAACTTAAAACATACTATGAATTGTTTGTAAGGCATAAAATCAGTGGCAAACCATCTCTTATTTCGAAATGACCTACTGTGAAAAAAAAAGTCATGTACTAATGAAAAAGAAACCCAATATTTCAGACTTTTTTGAGTCTCATATAGCCCAGGAAGGCCTCAAAATATCTGTGTACAGGAGGATGAATTTAGACTTCTGATCCTCTTGACTCTACCTCCAAAGTTCAGGGACTACCCCATGTGTACTATTATGTCCAGCCATTCTCATTGAGTTTCAAATATTTGACAAATAATCACCAAAATGTGTAAAAAGAGTAAAAAGTATGTTATTACTGGTAATTCTATAGTTTTAGTTGTTGCAGAAATTCTTAGATATGTTGGGTATTTACAGGATATTGGAGATTTATGTGCTAAAAATCAAAGATAGGCTATTCAAATCAATGTGAAACAGATTAATATAAAAATAATTCTCAATTATAGAAAAAAACATAGAGACTGGAATAGAAGTGCATGTATCTGGATACTAAGCACATATTATAAAAATTATCCAAAATTTTGTGGTGTGATTCATACTGTTAGTAATTCTTATTGAATACAACTTTTCTTCATTTAAAACTATGCTAAAAGGATAGATTTTTCACAGACTGTGCTACCTTCTTATTTAAAATCAAGGTGGAAACTGTTAAGGATCAAAGATGCTTTCTAAATGCTTTATTTAATAGTCCTTTGAAGAAGACAACATGACAGGAATTGTTTATTACATGCATGTGTTAACATCACCAACCAAAATTGAATTGCACTTGGAAAGGATACTTTAGTTTTCTGTTGTTTCTCGACCAAAAAAAAAAAAATCCACATAGTTCAAAGAAGTTACAGGCACATTTTTTAACCTGAAGTACATCAATACTGTATTTTTCCAACTATGCTTGGAGATAGCAGTGGGAAATTGAACCACACAATATTTACAAGTTAACCTCTTGTTTATTATGGGTTCAAGTTACTAATATGTCTAATTAAAACCAGTGAGGGGATACATATAGTGTTGTGTGTGTGTGTGTGTGTGTGTGTGTGTGTGTGTTGGAAAATTTCTATTGAGCCCCAAACAAAGAAAGAGAAATCGCCTGAAGTAGAATCTGTTTTAGAAAGAGTACTGGGAAGATATTCAGGTACATTGAAAGAACTACTTGATTGAAATGAAAATGGCAATTGTGAAGATATCAGAGAAGATAATGTTATTGGCAAAGGGATTAGGAAGTCTAAAAGTTGTGCCAAGGCCAACGACTTTTAAATTAACTTGCATGGACTATTCTACCTATAATATAGAGATATAATAATTAAATAATTAAAATGTTAGTTATTTATTTACATATTTCATAAAATTCTCTAAGTGTTACATTGTAGAAATTATACCAAGTTATATGTGAGCTTATTTATGTCACTTTATTAATATTTGTTTTTACTTTATTGGGGTGATATTTCAAATTGAACTATATTGACGGCAAGTAATATAGCATAGAATTATACCCGTATTCAGTTTATATTTTAATGTTTATATTTAAAAAGGAAAATAGATTTGATATGAAAAGGATATTGATATTTTCAGGACTGTCAATTAAAAGAAACATTCAATTTTACTATTCTTTTTAAATATAATTATTATGAATAAGTATATACATTGTAGGAACAAATATTTCGAAGGTGTCCCTGCTTCCCTCCTCTCTGTCCCCTACCCACTGGGGTACTTCATCAGTGCACTGCACATACTGGATCTGTCCATAGGTTAGGGGTTATGAAGTGCACCAGAGTTAGCCAGTTTTTCTTTGTTTTTTATTTCTTCCCCTTTGTGATTGTTGCTGAGGGGGCAATGTCTCTGTATTATTCTCCCCCACCACGGCTCTTAGAATCTTTCTGCCATCTCTTCTGCTCAGTTCCCACTATAGCACAGAATTATACTCTTATTCAGTTTATATTTCATTGTTTATATATATATATATAAAAGAGGAAATTACATTTGATACAACAAGGATCTCGATAGTTTCAGCATTGTCAATGAGAAGAGACATTAAATTTTATTGTTCTTAAAAAGCAATATATCAAAATATCTGTCAATCTTGATTTTTAATAAGTTTCTCAAACCAGTAACTACAAATTAAAACCAATTCTAACTCAAAATCTCACTTTAAACCAAATGTCAAATATTTCCCTTTGTTGTAAGATTTAGATTAAACTCTGAGTATTGGCATAAAAATTATTACAACATAAAGTCTACTATGAGTACAATAGGTTGGCATATATTTAGAGGAAGCAAGCTGAATTAAAACTAACAATATAATGCAATATCAGCATTACTTAGGACTAGGGAAAGGCAAGCTATATTATCAATTAGAACTTTTCAAATGGAATTCAAGGCTCTTGGGATAGATGTTAATAGAAACTCATCTAAAAGGGCAAATGAAGAAAATCAAGAAAACTAAAGCTAGTATATCTGTGAAATTTTATGTCACTGTATATAAATGTAGTATGACCTATCTCTAAAATAATTCATGAAGCAGCACTATTTAACATAGTGATAGCCAAAATGATCTTCATATATATGATTTCTCATGTCAGGGGATGGCATTAAATTTCACTTTATGCCACTAATTAGGTACAAGTTTTGATGGTGCAACCTAGATCCAATGCTTTTCACAGCTGAAAATATTTGCAGCAATTTTAGGGGTAGTTAAAATTTCCATAGCATCTCTATATACAATTTATTATTTATTTTCAAAAATACACTTAATATACACTTAAAATACACTTATTTCATGTGTTGAAAGAATATTCCTTTTACAGAACAGAGAATAAATGTTGGAAAGAGGTCTAGAATTACCAGATTCTGTGTGGTTTCAAAGCTTCTTGTGTTGGATCAATACAACACTTATAATAATTTGTTTAAAGAAAAAAATTCCCACCTTGATGACAGTTTTTCCATATAATCTGTCGATTACTCTCATAATTTGTGTTTAACCAACTAAGTAGAATTCTTTCAGAATTAGAATATATGTTGCTGGATGCAAAACAAGGATTGATTTTTGGTGTATTTTGCACCTTTACAGGGGGCACAGAAGTACAACAATGTGGTACAACCTGCGATAAAATCAGAACCTGAAAATGAGAAAGATATAACTTTATTACAGTGAAGTAAAAACACTAGCAATTAATATTTGAAAAATTACACATTATGATAGGTATATGAATAGAGGTATTAATATTTTCTGGTTAAATAATCCACTTAGGCCGATAGCTGAGATTCTGGCAAGAGAGGAGCCACCACAGTCATACCGTGGAGGATCCATATGGAACCCCACAGAGAATATCGGGATGAACAAGGGACCCATAGCCACAGCCATTAAATCAACACAGGATAAACCAGTGAGACAGAAACCAATGATTTTTGACACAAAGACCCCTAAACTCACAATCTTAAAGCAGCCTTAATACTCATCCACCATGACTCAGGGAACTATGCAGAAGAGGGGGCAGAAAGATTGTGAGAGCCGTGATGGGGGAGATTATCCAGAGTCATGGCCAGGAGAACCTGACTGAATACTAGGCTATCCATGGTCCCCTGTCACAAGGACTGATCCAGATGACCCATGGAGTAGGTTATCCAGCAGAGTGGGGAGGGAAGGGCAGGGGGTATTGGGGATAACAACTCTTTGTTTGCCCAATAAATATTGTAACTCATTATGGACAACAGAAAATTATCAACAAAAAAAGAAAAAATAATAATCCACTTAGAAGAGATGAAAGATGTGCCACTAATGTTACTTTTGAATATTCAACTTTTTTTGCTTTTACAGATTTTATCCATAGGATGTAGCATAATGTATATACAAGATTCTTCCTATACAACAACTACATTTCAGGACAGATTTGTTCAAATGCCAGCTCATTTAAAGCATATGCATTAGAAATGCTTTATGAACCCTTAAAATATTTGAGTTCATAAAGCATAAAAAATAAAATGTTGAAAGTAAAATAGTTTCCTATTGTATTTGTTTTCTCATTGTTTTAACAAAGTACCTGATGTAAAGCAACTTACAGAAGAAAGAGTTTATTTCAAATCACAGTTGGATGGTAAATTCCATCATGGAGGGAAAGGCCTAATGGCAGGAGTGTGAGGCAACAATTTATAATGCATTCTTCATTCGGAGACAGGAAGAGATGAATATCCATGCTCACCTTTTTTTATTATTTATTCAGTCGAGTACAAAGCATGATATGGTGCAACCCACACTTAGGGTGTGTCTTACTGATAACTAAACTCAATCTAGAAAAGCCCTCACAGATTTACCCAGAAGTTTACTTAAAATGATTCCAGATCCTGTCAAGTTAACAAACAGTATTAACCAATACAAGTCCATCTCTCATCAACTTCTCATTCATTCATATCAATTTGAAGTCACAATCTTCCATCTCTTGTCCCCACTGACTCATCATTGCCAATTCATAATACAAAAGCATTGACCTAATTTTAAAAGGCTCCATTACCTTTAAAAGGTCAAACACTATTCCAAAATTTATAGGGAAAGTCTGTGCTGAGACTTAGGCAATCTCTTAATTGTGAATTTATATAACATCAAAATATAAGTTACATGTTTCTAACATAATAAAGCATAGATTAAACTTTCCCATTCCCAAAGGGAGGAATTGACATGAAAAGACTGGACCAAAGCAAATCAAAACCCAGGAGGGTAAACACAAAATCTTATTTTTCATGTTCAATAATTTTGGTTTCTGATACAACTATTTGTGCTCCAAAAGGTTTGAGTAGCCTGGATCCTCAGGTTCTGCTGCCTGCAACACACTTAGTCTTTCTCTTTGGACCACTATTCTCTGTGCACACTGCTTTCCTCAGTGGATATCCCATGGTCCTAGCATTTCCAACATCCTGGGGTCTTCAGTGCAGCTTATGCTAAATACTTACAGCTTCATACAAGTACTCTCAGGGCTTCCTTGCAGGGAATCTAACTTTACCTAAAATCTTACATATTAGTGACCTACTGGAAGCTTTATATAGGGCTCCTTGACATCCTCAGTATTTTAGCTACCATGTCTTTAGAACAAGTACTATGAAGAGGAAACAGTGAAGTTATGCTACCATAAAGAGATGTAGCTTGGCCCTGATTGACCACAGTTACACAGGATTCTGTGTTCCAGGTAAAACATAAATAAACAATTTACTCGGTAGTTGCCTTCCAGCAGGGAATTCCTTCAGAAGAATTCTCAGATTAGGCTTTTATCCTTTCAAATGAATTTGGAGTTATACAACATGGAGCCTTTAATAGATAGGGTCTTTCTATCAAGATGTGTTTCCTATTATTATTATTATTGTTGTTGTTGTTGTTGTTATTGCAGAGCAGCAATTTTCTATTTAATGGTGCTAATCTCTTCAATGCTTGATGCTGTTTCAACACTAGCCTTGTGTACAACTTTATACTACCAACTTCTTGCTTGAAATGGTTATTTTTCATATCTTCTTGCTTAGTTTATGGTTCTCACCTTAGTCTGGATAAAAAGTGTGTAATAACAAGGTCACAGCCTGTATGCTATCCTGTTTTGAGATTTCCTCTGCTAAAACTTAATCTACTACATTAAGATTCAGGTTCACTCCATTTCTCTGGATATAAGCAGAAAATAGCTAGACTTTTTTTCCAGAACATAACATAAATAGCTTTTATCCAATTTTTTGATAGAGTTTTTGTTGCCCTCTAAAACTTCATGCCATTCTGTATTTTTTTCACAATTTAATCTTCTATATTTCCTAGAACAGCCTATTAAACTTTCTTCACAGCATTCTATTTTGTTTACAGCCTGAAGTTCCAAAGTCATTAATTGTGAAAAGCACCTCCAAATACTAAAGTAGCACATGGTCAGGTTTTTCATAGCTGTGGCCCAGCGTTTTAGAACAAATTTTTGTATTGGTTACTTTTCTTGCATCTGACAAAATGCTTGACAGAAAGAATTCAAGAAAAGACTTATATTAGCTGTCAGGTTGAAAGTACAAGCTTGACAGGGAAGGCATGGTGGCAAGTTTTTGAGGCAGCTGGTCAGTTAACAAAGAGATGGATACTTGCGCACAACTTGCTTTCTCATTTTCATTTATTCCAAGGCCTTAGTCCATGGAATGGTTTCACATATGCTTGCCATGTGTCTTCTCACCTCAATTAATCTAGTCTAGAAATTCATATATACATCCCCACAGGTTTATTACCTAAGGATTCTAGATACTGTCCAATTGACAGTTGATATTAGCCATTAAACTAGTCAAAATTCATTGTAATATATAACTTATTGAGTGGCTCTCTTTATTCATTTGTTTTTCTGAGACAAAGTTTTATGACAGCCTCATTCACCAAATGGACTTTACATATAGTGTCATGAAGTAAAGCATTTTAATTTCAAAATAATATTTAGCAATTACACTGTGATAAGAAGAGTACTATAACAAAGATATAATCAAAGAGGCACTTTCAGTAGCCTAGCATTTTTCTAATGGTATAGATATCAAGACCAAAATCACAATAACATAAGCTTTAGAGATACTGTTGCTATCATATCACCCCAGACTCAAATATACATCCTGAAAGCTGCTTATTTTAGTATCTGAAAATTCTAACTAGATAGATAGTATTCCTGGCAAGTAGGAGTAGATAGATTCTATGTAAACCAAGCCATGCCCTGGAGTGTCAGAAGATTAATGATGTCAAAGACTGTTGCAAAAGATGGTCAATTTGACAAATACTCCTTAATACTTAATAGGGACACAGATAAGATATGTTCTACAATATCTGCCATAAATTTCTTGTGGAGTTAAGCCTCAGTTTCCAAAAAAGAAACTTACTTAAAATCACGACTATTATTTGTACTATTATATTATATTATATTATAATATTATATTATATTATGATTCAATTTTCTATTCCTGCATCTTAAATTTTTGGACCACCTCAGAAAATATTTAAACTTAAATAATTATCTGTCATTTTGTTTCTAGGTGACTGCAACTCATTTCAGAATGGCTATCACCAAGAAATCAAATGAGGGCTGGAGAGATTGCTCATTGGCTAAAGGCACTAAAGTCTGATGGGCAGGTTTGATTCCCCAGTACCTATGTAAAGTCAGATGTACAAAGTGGTATATGCATCTGGAATTCGTTGGCAGTGACAGGAGGCCCATTTTCTTATTCTCCCTCTCATTCTCTCTATCTCCTCTTAATCATTGATCTATTAAAATAGCTAAGAAATGGAATCATCCTACATGCCCATCAACTGTTGAATGGATAATGATGGTGCAGAAGATCTACACAATGGAGTTTAATTCAGCTGTAAAGAAAAATGAGCACTGGGAAGAATGTTCAGTGGTTAAAGGCACTAGCTTGCAAAGACTGATAGCCCAGGTTTGATTCGCCAGTACCCATGTAAAGCCAAATGCACCAAGTGGCACATGTATCCAGAGCTGATTTGCAGTGACAAGAGATATTGGTAATTCCATACTCATTCTCTGCCTCTCTCTCTCCTTTCTTTCTCTGTCTTGTATCTCTCTCTTTCCCTCTTCATGTCTCAAATAAAAATTTAAAAGTGAAAGTAAATGAAATAAAATGAAATTATGAAATTTTCAGGGAAATGGGTAGGATCTGAAAATGATTGTATTAAGTGAGGTAACACAGGCCCAGAAAGGCTAACACCACAAGTTTTGTCTCATATTTTGATCCTGGCTTCAAATATTTAGATTCATATGTAACTTAGAGGAAAAATCAGTAGTATAATTGAAGAGGCTGAAAAGGGGCCATGAGGGAAGGAGGAATGGGTGAGCTTAAGGGAGAGGCAAGATAGATGAGTAAGTAGAAGGGAAGAAATCTGGGGGTAGAAAGGGATAAGCAGGTTTAAGGGAGGGATTGGGGGAGAGGAGGGGATAATAAAATTAAGCCATAATGAAACATACTTCTTTACTATATATATATATATATATATACTAGCCTACTATATATTTGTTAAAAATAAAATATGGAAAGAAATATCCTGTGGGGTGTAGATAATGGTGTGCATAGAAGCCATAGATTACCAAAGTTCTAGACCCTCTTGCTGAAGACACCAAGTGATTAGACTGCAGGACACTGTGAACTCGAGCTGGAAGCCTCTTCCCTGATTTTTTAGTTCTCAAGATGCTGGAAAGGTCTATAAGTCTGTTGGAGAAGAAAAGTAATCAAAGGCCTTAACTAGCAGTGGACCCTGCAAGTTTTATGGATGGCTAGCCAGGTCAAATACATGAGCAATGGAAGCATGCCTGTTTTGGGAAACCAACTGCTCTCTGAATGGATTTGAGGCCCTCTCCAAGGGACATAATTCATGTATGATACTGAAAAAAGTAATCAAAGGCCTATGGCTGAGCTGTGTGGCAGAACTGAATATATTATTCTGACCAAACTACCCTGTAAATATTTATTTTATACCCATATATTAATGATACTCTCACTTATGGTTAGAGAAGCTTTTTTATGGCAGTGACCACTGGAAAGACCCAAGTCCTATGAAAGTTTTGAGAACAAATGACATTGGAGTGTTCAGAACTAAGGAAGACATTTCTATCATACCCTCAAAGGCTCAGTAGCTCAGAGACCATTGTGAAAGGGGTGGCAGAAAGAATATATGAGCCAAAGGAGGAGTAAAAGTGTTTTGCTAGGCCAAAAGATGAGACCATGGCAAGAGATGAGCCACCACAGTCATATTGTGGAGGATCCATATGGAACCCTGCAGAGAAGGACGGGATGAACAAGGGACCCATACCCACAGCTATTCAACCAACTCAGGATAAGCCAAATGTGTTTGTGTTTTTCAGGATACAACGAGAGAGCTGTGGCCCATCTAACCCTACCAATCCACCGTAGGCCGATGACCCAGATCCTGGCAAGAGAGGAGCCCACCACAGTCATATCGTGGAGGATCCATAGGGAACCCAGCAGACAATGACAGATGAACAAGGGACCTATAACCACAGCCATTCAATCAACATAGGATAGGCCAATGAGACAGAAACCAAGGATTTTCGACACAAGGACCTCTAAGCTCGCAACATTAAAGCAGCCTTATTACTCACCCACCACGACTCAGGGAACTG
>PVHP010040730.1:0-15722 GCA_004024765.1 Zapus hudsonius | reverse complement strand
TGTTGTTACTGAGGGTTGCCAAGTCTCTGATATTCTCCCCCACCATGGCTCTCACAATCTTTCCGCCCCCTCTCTGCTCAATTCTCTGAGTCGTGGTGGGTGAGTATTAAGGCTGCTTTAATGTTGTGAGCTTAGGGGTTTTTGTGTTGAGATTCATTGGTTTCTGTCTCACTGGCTTATCCTTTGTTGATTGAATGGCTGTGGCTGTGGTTCCCTTGTTCATCCCATCATTCTCTGCAGGGTTCCATATGGATCCTCCACGATATGACTGTGGTGGCTCATCTCTTGCCAGGATCTCAGCTTTCTGCCTGCGGTCGGTTGGTAGGGTTATATGGGCCACAGCTCTCTCGCTGCATCCTGAAAAATACAAACACAATCTCCATCGGAGAGTGAGATCAGTATAGGTTAACAAATAGACACAATTCTGGATTACCTAGCTTCTATTTTTAGAAGCCTCCCCGTCAGTCACTCGCATAGTGCATCTTTTCTTGGGAGCCCAAGAGTATGGGATCCGGTGCATATCACCCTGAATCCCCAGTTTCAATCAAGGGTTCCCCCTCACTGAGTGGAATATTTGGCCGAATTTAATAGCTGTTGATTGTCTCCCCCAGGCCCAGGCTCCTCCATTGCACAAGTGCTCCTTTCTTGGTTTGCTTTTCTCTCCCAGTAGGAGGTGTGCTCAGCCTACTCATGGTTGCAGACTGTATTTCATGCCAGTGGTCTGTTTACTCCAGCTGTCATTGCTCTGCTTCCCCTGGCAGCTTGTGTAGTGCCTTCCAGCACTGCACTAACTGCCATCACCATCCTACTTTATCCTGTCTGGCATTGAATCTCTCCTTAGTCCAGTATCTCTGTGCTGTCTATACTACTAGCCAACGCATCACCTTGGTTATCACATTGGTTGTTATGGTATCATATTACTTGTGTTCACATGATACTTATTTTGCTTCATGATGGCCTCAAAGCATAAGAGTAGTGATGTAATTCAGATATGTCAAAAGAAGCTATAAAACATCTCAAAGTAAAAAGGTTAAAGTTATCAACTTGAGAAAAAGAAAAATGTCCTGTACCATGGCTACTAGGATCTATGATAAAAATAAATCTTGTATAAAATTGTAAAGAAATAAAAGAAACTGGTAGTTTTGTTGTTACACCTCAAAATGTAAAAATTATGGTCATAGTATATGTTGTAGTCAGTTCCACTTTGCTGGGATGAACTTCCAAACAGACACAGGTTAGGGAAGGGATTTGTTTCAAGCTTAAAGATCCAAGGGAAGTTCCATCAAATGACGAAAGAAACCATTCATAAATCCCAGCAGAGAGACACCACCAAACAGCTAGTACCATAAGCAAGCACAAAATCTGGCAGCAAAACAGCAGGGATCCAGGCAAAGCTCAAACTACTCTCATGTCTTTGAGCTGGAAATCAGATCCACCCCCAGTGACACCTTAGGGCTGGACTCCAGGAACCAACCTCTCCCCCACTCAGTGACACCTTTTAGAGCCAGGTGGCTGGAGACAAGCTTTCTTAAAAAACACCAGTGTGTATTGGGGGACAGTCATTCAAACTACCACATTCTTCCCCCAATAGACTCATGACCATCTCACATTGTAAAGTACATTCAGTCCAACTTCCAAGATCCCCATAGTATTTGACATGTTTAAGATTGCTCCAAAGTCCCAAGTCTCATCTGAGATTTAAGACTGTTTTTTAACTGTAAAATCAAAACAAGTTACATACTTCTAGCACATAATAGCACAAAATAAATATTTCCATTGTTATAAGGCATAACATGGAGAGACTGGGCAAATGTACAATAAATAACCATTGGGCAAATATTAAAGATCTGCAGTTCAGTCCAACATACGTGACCAATGACCAGTGACAGTCTCTGGATGTTCCAGTTATATGCCTCCAGCTGGGCTCAGGAGCTGGAGAAAACCTCCATCCTGAGCCAACAGTGCTCCATGGTAGCCAAGGCATAGTCCTCTATACCCAAAATAGCTTTGGGTCGCCATTGCAAACCACAGTTCATCTTCCAATGACTTCACTGGCCTCTCTATCAGGGAATTCACACCCAGTTCCATGTGCCACAGCTCAGCAGTGACTCCTGGAAATGTGTGCGTTTTATGACCTATTTCCATGCCTTTTTCATGCTTCCAAAATCAATACTAGATGCTTAGGACACTGTCATATTGTTATTCCATGTACAAATAAATCATAACCTTAAAAAGCAGATATCTTCTTTTCAGTCATCTTCTTTCAAAAGAGTTTGCATTTATATCATTCAGACCTTCTGGGGAGGAATCACATCCAGCATCTTTTCATTGTTTCAATGTACAGTAGTTGGGCAATCTTCCTTAAGATTGCCAATGTGTTTGACAATAACGGCTTCAGTAACCTAAAATCAGCCTCTGAGTCTGTAATTTTAAACTTGTTTGATTTTTCTCCAATTCTAAATCCTCCAATTTAAAAATTTTAAATATCTCTTAGTTCCATATCTTCTACCAAGCACAAAAAATTACTTTTAAATTTAACCTTGGTTAAACCCTTAAGGCTTGGGCAGAATGACACAGCCAGCCCTTATGCCAGTATCCCAGTTCTAACAAAGTTCTCTTCTGCCTTTCTTTCCTTTTTGAAAGTTCAGAAGCAAAACCTCCAAATGCAATTCTCTCTTCATTTAGCATTTTCAAAATCACCAGAGCAGTCTATAAAACTTGGCTTACCATTCTGTAAGGCATCTTTAGTTGCAAATACCAAGTTCTGTCCCATTCCTCTAGCACGAAAGTTCCAGAAGACCAAAATCCACATGGTTAGATTCATCTTAGTAATGACCCTACTTCTTGATACCAATTTTCTGGTATAGTCCGATCCATGTTGCCGGAATAAACTTCCAAATGGACACAGTTTATGGGAGGAAGAGATTTATTTCAAGCTTACAGATCCAGGGGAAAGTCTATCAAATGGTGGATGAAGCTGGCTCCCATTCACAAATCCAAGCAGAGAGGCACCACCAAACAGCCATCACCACAAGGGAGCACAAAAACTGACAGCTAAACATCAGGGTCCCAGGCAGAGCTCAGCTTCCTCTCTTACACCTTTGGGCTGGAAATCAGATTCCACCCAAGTAACACTTTAGGGCTGGACTTTAGGATCTCCCCACCCCAGTGACACCTCCTCTGGACAGTGTAGAGGAAGTGGAGACAAGACAGCAGGCTGGAGACAAATTTATTTTAAAAACACCTGAGTCTATTGGGGGACATACATTCAAACTACCACAGCGTGTAAGTGCTTAATATGAAAAGAGCGTTAAATTTAGGCATGCTTGTTTCAGGAAAACACAGTATATACATAAGCCTTGATGCTGGCTGTACTTTTTAGCTCCCACAGGTCATTTGAGAATATCTATCTCATGGATAAGGAACAAATATTGTTTATCCTTTGGAACCTTTTTTTTGTTTTTTTGGTTTTTCAAGGTAGGGTCTCGCTTCTAGTCCAGGCTGACCTGGAATTCACTATGTAGTCTCAGGGTGGCCTTGAACTCACGGCGATCCTCCTACCTCTGCCTCCCAAGTGCTGGGATTAAAGGCGTGCGCCACCACGCCCGGCTTGGAACCTTTTACTATTATACCATGTGTAACAATTGTCTTTTCAAAACTAATTCATCAATATAACAAACAAACAAACAAAAAAAAAAAACCTCCATTTCTCTGTGGCTAGGATAGGCTAGGAAAAGGAAAGGTTCATTATCACATCCAATGGGAATTTCCATTCCATTCCATACCATGATATTTGGTTTTATAACACTGTGACTGATACCTGAGGAAAACAGCTTAAGAAAAGGCTTGATATTGGGCTCAGATATTCAGAGGCTTCAGCCCATAGGGTTTTATTTGTTTTGTGTTTGCCTCGTTAATTCCTCATTAATTCTGGGCCCAGGGTAAAGTACAACAGCATGGTAATGAGAATATGTGGCAGAAGTTACTAACTTCCTGGCAGACAGAAAGCAGAAAGAGCCAGAGGGGTCTGAGACAAGGCCATACCTCCTAAAATTTAGTTTCTTCCAAAATAATACCACCAGCTGAGACCAAGCATTTATAACATAAGCCTATGGGGCATGTTTCTGATTAAAACCAAAACATAAACTATGATATAGAAGTGTAAACCCAAAGTTGTCATGAAATACATGAGGATTCAGGTTGGTAAGGACAAATGCCTCATTTGGCAGCATTTGTTGACACTCCTGGGTTCTGAATATAACATACTCTTCAGTCTCTACAGGGCTTTCAAATAAGTGGCAAAATTAAAAATTATATCTTCCATGGCATTCAATAGTAATTACCAGGAAAAAATGTTCGGTTTAGGGAACATATCATACATACATACATACATACATACATACATACATACATACATACATGCATGCATACATTTATACACACACACATATATATATGTATATATATATATATATATAAAGTCATATTCAGGTGAATTACCAGTAAGATAACAGCAGTGATAGCATATGGTATTCATTGAGAATCTCAACAGCCAGGTGTGACTTCTGAAGGAATCTTTCCAGCAACTTGCTCTCTTTCTCTCTGTAGCCTAAGATTAGTCATTATTTTGAATCTGATTTTAGAAGATTCCCAGCAATGGTGTGACTTGTACCTGATCTTGCTGTCAGGAATGTAACCTTGAATGATGCTTGTACAATTTTGCCCTTTTTGTTTTCCCTGTTGTTTTGCCTTAGAAACAAGTTCCACACAACATCAAACTGGAAAACATTGTTTTGTCCTCATTTCTTAAAAATTCAAATAATTGGGCCTAGGGAGATGGCTCACTGGATAAAATGCTTTTCCTGCAAGCATGAGTACCTGAGCTCTGATTCCCAAAACCCATGTAAAGAAAAGCCAGGTGCTGGGGCAGCCATCTGTAATCCCAGTGTGTCTATGAGGAGAGAAGGGAAGAATAGGCCAGAGAATTTTCTGGAAGCTCTCAAGCCAGCTGGCCTGCCCAAGACAGTGATGAACAATAAAACAGCCAGCCTAAAACAAAGTAGAAGGCAAGGACTGGCAACCAAATGTTGTCCTCCAGCCTCCATATGTGCAGTGTGACATTGCCCATCCTCACACGCATGAACACACACATACACACACACACACACACACACACACTTAATATAGTGAAAGGTCACTAGCTATATTTGCAAAGGACACAAAAATTTGATATTTTCATTCTATAACTTAAAATACTCAGTTGCCAGAGCAAAGGGTTTGGATGCCAAGGAAATACCAGTCCAATAAAATCCTGTATTTACTCAGTTACTACCATGCTTCCTGTTCATCCTTTTTCTATTTGGCTGCTTGTTTAAAAAAATCACTGGACTTGTTCATTATTTTAAGACATTATTTAAACTCGTAGCATTCTTGTTATTTTCATTGCTATTTTCTTTTTTTTAACTGTAGTTAAGCATTTCTTACTTTTATTTGAATTTAAAATACTTCAAAAGAAAGGAAGAACAAATGAATGAATGAGAGAAAGAAAGAAGGAAGGAAGGGAGGGAGGGAAGAGGAAAGGAAGGAAAGAAGGAAGGAAGATGGATACATACATATGTGTGTACATGTGTATACATGTGTGTTTGTGTGCATATGTGCAGGTACATGTATGTGTCTATATGTGTATCCGTTACTTTTCTCATTGATAAGTCAAAATATCTCATCAGAGGCAACTTATGGAAGAGAGGTTGATTTCAGCTTCCAGTTTCAAGGGAAAGTCTCCATCACAGTAGGGAAAGCACGGTAGGAGCAGACAGCTGGTATCACATCTTTACATCTGTATGAAGGAAGCACAAAGTGCTAAAGCACCAGACTGCTAGACTTTAGCACCCTGCAGTCTGCCCTCAGTAACACACCCTCAGCAAGGATCCACCCCATCAAGGCTCCACAGACTTTCTAAACAGTATTCAAATATATGAATCTTTGTAAGACATTTTACATTCAAACCACTACAATTTGCCCCTAGCCCCATAGGTTCTTGGCCATTTCATGAAGCCAAATGAATCAGTCCAACTTTAAAGGGCTCTCTAGTTTTTACCAGACCCAATACTGTTCAAAAGTCTAAAATGTCATCTGAGATTCAAGGCACTCTCTCAACTGTGAGTCCTGTGAAATCAAAGCACAAGTTACACACCTGTAACATATAATGGCACAAAGTAAACATTCCCACTCCAAAAAGGATGCATGGGGCAGAGCAATAGAAGACCAGACCAATTCAAGATCAAGAATTTGTAGGGCAAACATCAAATCCTGCAACTGTATTGCAGAGCCTGGTCTTGTGAGGTCATCTGGCCTCCAAAAGGTTTGGGCAGTTCCACATCTCCTCTCTTGGACAGAATCCACCTTGTGCCTCCAGCTTTTCCCAGAAGACGTGCCATGGTCCTGGCACTTCCAACATCCCAGGGTCTCTGCAGAAACCTGTGGTTCATCTACACAGCTTCACACGATGGCATCACAGGGCCTTTCTCCAAATGACCCAGAACTGAGGTGAAATTTAAGACCCCCTACTTCTAAGTTTTTCATGCTTCTAGAACCAGTACCACATGGGCGATGTGACCAACGTTTTTTCCATGTGAGGATGAAGCCTGCCCTTGCAGAGTGGGAAATTTTTCAAAAAGCTGATTATGAATGTCATTACTGGAGATACCTATTTAAGGTCTTTCACATTAAGTTTTCAGATCAGTTGGGTGAGCATCTAGAAATGCATTTGCTGTATCATATGATAGGACTTATTTTTTAGCTTTAAAATAAGTTATCTTTCCAAAGAACTATGCCTTTTTGCATTTAGACCAGCAATGAATTAGAATTCCTCGTGCTAAATCCCAGAAATTAATATTTTCAGTATTGTTTCCAGGCATCCCGATGATTTGTATGATAGTATTTTCTTGTGATTGTAATTTCTGACTTCATAAGGATTGATGATGTCAAACGACTTCTCATTTATGTGCCTCTGCAGTCTTCTCTAAGTGTTTGTTCAGATCTTTTTGTTTCATTTTTCAGCTGAGTTATTTTCATATATGTTTTATGTGGTTTTTAAGACACGTCTCTTTCCAGATAAATGCTTTGAAAGTTTCTCTCTAAATATGTGGCTGGTCTTCTCACCATTTTAACAGTGTCTTTGATACAGTGAAGGTCAGCATCATAGCGAAGTGAAAGTTGGTTTTTCATGGACAATGCCTCTAGTGTTCTATCTGAAAATTCATCAGCAACGGCCACCAGAGTTTCTCCTGCATATGCTTCTAGATGTTTTACTATTTTAATTTTGTGCTGAGGTTTCTGATTTATTTTCACTTAATTTTCTAAGATGTTTAGGTTTATGCCTGTGTTTGTCCAATTACTTTTTTTTTGTTTTTGCATTTTTACACATGAAGATTCAATGGTTCCAGCACCATTTGTGGAAAAGATTATCCATTGTCATTGAACTGACTTTCCAGCCAAAATTCAGTTAACTATGCTTATGTCGCTCTATGTCTGGGCGGTTCTCATTCTATGTAGTTTCTAGTCTCTTTCCATAGGTGAGCGTATTGTAACTTTAGTGATACTTCATTATCTTGAATATGCAAAGGCATTGTCTTGAAAATAGATTATGAGTCCTCTGATTTCATTTTTCAGTAGTATGTTGGCTTTCCCGGTACATTGTTGGTAAGATAGAGCGTTGTTTATTTCTGTTTTGTTTTTCTTTCCTTTAAGTTTAAAAGACAAGTTCTCACTGTACATTCCAGGCAGGCCTGGAAGTCACTATTTAACCCAGGCTGACCTCAACCTCATGACAATCTTCCTGCCTCAGTTTCTCAAGTGCTAGAATTGCAGTATGAGCTACCATTCACAGACTTGTGTTGGGTGGGGGTAGTTATTTACTTTCCATGTATTTCTAGCTTAAGTTTATCAATATCCTCAAACTAACTTGCTAAATTTTGCAGCTACCTTCGCATTACTGGGATAAAGCATGTGACCCAAGGCAGATGATGGGGGGAAAGGGATTATGTTGGCTTCCAGTCTGGAGGGGACACTTCATCCTGGAGGGGGAAGCATGGCACAAGCAGAAAGCTGTCACATATTTGGAAGTGTGGTGGAAGGAACCTAAGTGCTGGGTTTAGCAATGGGCTACTGAACTTCAAGATCTGCTCCCAGCCACAGACTTCTTCCAGTAAGGCTCCACCTCCCAAAATGTCCCCAGCTGGGGATTGAGTATAAGGCTTATTCACAAACATCTGAGAGAGACACTTTACATTCAAACTAGGACATTCCATCCCTGGGTGCCATAGACTCCTGACCATCTCATTATGCAAAATGCATTCACTCCAACTTTGAAAGTCTCTGAAGTCTTAATCAATTTCAGTACTGTTCAAAAGCTTATGTCTTCTCAAAAAAGTCTCTGTAAACCCTGTAAAATCCATACAAGTTAAACACTTCCAACACATAATAGCACAGAATGAACATTCCCACTGCAAAAAGAAGGAATTAAAAAAAAAAGATTGAACTAATGAAAGATAAAAAACAGTAAACACTAAATCCTGCCGCTGTATGTCCAACATCAAAGACACATGATGAAATTTCTGGGCTCCAATTTCTGTCCCCCTAACCATGGCTGCTTGCTTTCCAGGAAGTTCCACCTGAGCCAGCACAAACAGCTTTCCTTGACAACTGTCTCATAGTTCTGGCATCTCCAAAAACCTGGGTTTGATTGAATGTCCCCCAATAGACTCCAAAGTATATTAGATTTGTCTCCAGCCTCCTGGCTAGAGGAGGTGTCACCTTAGCCTGGCCTCCTAGAGTATTTTTAAGGTGGATGTAAAATTCTAGGGATATTTATGTAAAGAGCAGTGGGAGCTGAAGTCTGGCAGTCCTGCTCTTTTGTTAGTTGGAGTTGGAGTGTGCTGGCTAGAGGTGATGGGTATCTCTCTCTCTCTCTCTCTCTCTCTCTCTCTCTCTCTCTCTCTCTCTCTCCCCCCCCTTGGATCTGTGAAAGGGGGGCAGCCTTTTTCTTCATTGTTGAACTTCCCCTGGATCTGTTACTTTAATAAATATTTTCCTCCCAAAACTGTACCTGGTTTGGAGATTCATCCCAATGGCATGTGGCTGACCACGACAGAACCCATGGTTCATCTTCACGGCTCCATGTCATGGCCCCTCATGGCCTCTAAGCAGGGGCCATGATTCTGCTCCACCTCAGCCAGGAACCAATCTATCTTTCCTGCATTTGTCATAGTTTCCTCTTGGCCTTTTCCCCTATGCACTGCTCATTATAGAGAGATGCTCTATATTATAACCGTAATATATTATACTAGAACTCTATATGTGTGGTAATAGGGTGTGGGTATAGAAGTATCACCTTTTATGATCTTCCAGTTGTCTCTGCCTGTCCATGGGCATGTCTTCACAGATGTTTCCATTCTGCATTCAGTAATTTGACATATTCTCTTACCCTGACCTTTACTCCTGCTTTTATCTCTTTCTCTGGCTATGATGTTTAGAATCAGTTTCTTGGGAGCCCTTTCCCTTCTTGACTGCTTTTTTTTTCTTTATTGTTCATAATGAGTTACATTATTTCGTGGGCCAACCATGAGTTGTTATCCCCAATTCCCCGTTGCCCCCCTTCCCCTTCCCCAGTCAGCTGGATATCCTCCTCCGTGGGCCGTCTGTATCAGTCTTTGCTTTTTCCTCTTAGAGATTGGAATGGGGGAAAATTGTTTTCACATAGTAAGGGTTTTCAGAACCATGCTGAGGCCAAGTTCTTTCCACATGTAGAGAAGCAGAGCTTTGTCACTGACAGTATTCCTGGCATGCTTTTAAATGACTAGTTATCTATTCCTCAATCAAGGGGAGAAGGTGATCTTTGTTAATTCTTTACCTTGAGAAACTTGGTGTAACTCTTAAGAAACGTCTCATGAAAGTATGGAAGCCACCAAGTTTGTCACTCTCAGGTGAATCCAAACTCAGCCTCCAATTTGTAAAACAATTTATTATTTACACATCAAATTTATCCTTTGTATATTTTCACCCATGGATGGGAACAGTAGCCTGTGATGAAGATCTACAGCTCTCAGGTACATGATCTCCCGGGATATACCTAAAGCTCCAGATTCCCAAGTTGCCCAAACACTTTGTCCTGTGAGCTCCGCTTTTGATATTAACAAAATTAATTGACTTTTCCATTAGTCCAGCTATTTCTTATTTTAAAGATGCCAAAAAATAAAAAAGGGCTGGAGAGATGGCTCAGGGGTTAAGGCACTTGCCTCCAGTGCCTAAGGCCCCCGGTTCAATTCCCCAGGACCCACATAGGCCAGACCCACAGGGTGGTGGCCCTGATGCTCTCTCTGTCTCTCTCTCTCTCTCTCTATCTCTCTCTCTCTCTATCTCTCTATCTCTCTGCTTGAAAATGAATAAATAAAATATTTTTTAAAAAGATGCCAGTGACAATTTCCAGACTCTATACTTGAAGGCTCTTTGTACTATTTTTACACTTAATGCGTCACTAGTCCATTCTGTGAGTTTGGGAAATAGAATAACACAATATGAACACAGAAAGGCAAATATTATGAGCACCAATAGTCACAACGACCATGAACTCATTGGTGGCAAGATAATTTTATCCAGTAAATGGCTTGTTAGCTAAGATAGACTAATCAAAAATTCCAGGGAAGCTGTTTCAGTGTTCAATGTGTCATGGTTACAAACTAAAAGAATTTCTAAGCAAAAGCACGCACCAATACATCTCTTTTATGGATATGTGTTCTCACAACTAAAAAAAAATCAATTGTTTTCTAAGACTACCAAAATGTCTGTAGATGGATAAAATCCAGAAAATTGTATTTTAAGAAAGTCCTTACTTAATAGGTTGTCAGGTTTTACTTAAGATATGGCAACTTAGAAGATATTAATTAGTTGGTCCAAGGAAGCAAGGTGATGAAGAATCATGTCTTACTCACTAAGACATTCATTCATTTATTATATTCTTACTAAATATATTAAAAATACCCTAATACCCAGACATATATTCCATTGAGAGATGTCTTGGTTCTTTTAGAGTATCAAAACAAGAATGCCACTGACTCGGAGCTTATAAACAATAAAAAACTTATTTCTCACAGTTCTGGGACTAGAAATTCCAAATACATGGTGCTGGAAGATACAGTATCTTGTTCAGAAGTGGCATCTTTGCACTGCACCTACACACTATGGAAGGGGCTACTAGCTTCCTGAGTTCTCATTTGTAAATGCCACAAATTCCATTTAATGAGGATGGAGTCATAACCTAACCACACCCTCAAAGCTAACCTTTTAATACTATCACATTAGGAGCTGGGTTTCAGTGTACAAATATTGGAAGGTCACAGTCAGATCATAATAAAAGGTATTGCTCATTATTGTGATTGTGGCAGTTTTTCCATATCCTTAAAATTTGGAATAGAAGCAATCCATTTGTTCTTCAAGAGCAAATGAATATTCCCTTTGCCTTCAAACAGGACCACCTCTCTGATTGAACATCCAAAAGCTATGATGATTGTGCCAACTTGGAAAATTAATTGATCATGGATGCTCTGGAGCCATTCATCCGCAGCCTTTCTGCTTACCCCACTTGGCTTGCAAGTTTCACCTGAGAAAGAATGTGTGTGGTCACTGCCTCCATTCCCTACATGACTGTAGGAAGAAGAGGCATCTACTCAGCAAAAATGGGTTCAAGTGTCTTATAAGAGACACTCATCAGTTAATACCGTGTTAGCCAGCTTCTGAGAGGAATATCATTTTTAGAACATTAAACCCATAGAAAACAAAATGCAGCTTGGGAAAACTGCTTGAGTTTGGAATTCTAGATATTTCTGGGTTGAATGTGTTAGCATACATCTATAATCTCAGAACGTGGGAGGCTGAGGCAGGAGGATCCTAAGGGCAAATTCAGCCTGGGTTCCATAGTAAGTTCCAGCCAGTCTGGGCTGCCCAGTAATATTCTTTCTGAGAAGGAGAGCTGGGGACTGGGGGAATTTCTTTTTGTGGACCATCTTTGCCATCCATTTAGGACCCTTTTTGATCTTCCAGAAAGGAAACACTATACCCATCCAAAATAATAAGCTCCCCATACCCTCTTCTGCCTAGCTCCTGGCAATGGATATTCTGCACTTGTTCCCTTTAAGTCTGACTAGTCCAAATTTCATATATAAATGGAATTACACAATATCCAGTAGGTTGACTTATTTTCTTTAGCATTGTATCTTCAAAATGTGTCCATGTTGTAGCATGTGTCAGAATTTTCTCCGTTTTTAACACTTAATAATCCTGATCATATGTAAATACTAAATTTGGCTTAGCTGTTCATTTGTTGAAAGATATTTGGGTCAGTTTCATCCTTTGGCTGTTGTAATTAATGCTTTGAACATAGGTGTATCTACCCATCTGCTCGAACCTAATTTTCAGTATTTAGAGCATAAAAGCCTGAAGTGTAATTGATGGATCATATGGACATTTTATGTTTCAATTTTGAGGAGGCACTGTCTCATTTTCCATGGTGGTTGTACCCTTCCAGCAAGGCAAAGGACTACCAATTTCTCCACAGCTGTGCCAACACCTAAAACACATTTTCTGCTTTTTAAGAGAACGATTGTCTTAATGGGTGTGAGCTGGTATCTCACTACTACATTGTTTTTTTATGTCAACATTAAAATTTTTATTTTATTTTTATTGTGGTGAAATAATACGTATCAAAATTGTATCATTTTTCTCAATACTGTTTTCATCTGTATTTCTGTATAAATTTATGATTTTAACCATCTCATTTGATTGTCAGCCATCTGTATGTCTTTGGAGAAATAGTCTCAATTCAAACTTTTCCCATTATTCTAAATAGAGGTATTTGGAGAATTTTCCCCATTGCTGTCATTGAATTATAGGTGTTTGTTATATATTCTGACTATTAATCCCTTATCCAATATGGGATTTTAAAATACTTTCTTCCTTCCTATAGGAAACATTTGACCTACTAATTGGAAACACATCTTTGTGCAACATCACAACAACCATCGGTTACTAAGGCTGATATGTTGAATGGACAACTTAAGTACCCCTCATGGAACTGCTGTTGGTACTATGATGTTGTTAAATGATGAAGACTTGGTAAAAGTCTCAACTAAACAAAACACTTTAAGAAAATCATATATGGCAATTATGTCCTTGGAAAACTCATGTAGATTAAAGTTATGCTGAATACCGCTGGTTTTGATATAGCACAGTTATTTTACAGATTGATAATTAGGAATTGATTTCTCACCTGAATGTGACAAAATTCCAAAGTCTCATGATATTTCAGGGTCTATATTTGACTATGAGAACCATGCTTTGCACCCTCTCCAGCTTCTCAAGGTCTCACTCTACAGCAGTAAGAACATTTCAATCCCATGACAAATAAAAACACCTCATAGTTTTGTAAAATATCTATTCAAGAAAACTCTTTAAAGCATCCACCAGGAGATATGTATAAGAATTATCAGAATAGTATTTTTGTAATAGTAAAATAATAATAACCAAAATAGACATTTCAGCTTTGATGAGTTTTGGTTCTCCTCAGAGTCTACCACCAAGTCCATAGGGACGCTTCTCTGGCTGATAGTGAGAACAGACTACCGTGCTTTCCTCCACTTCCCCTTCAGGGTTCCCTGAACCCTATGGGATGTTGTAGAGATGATGCCTTCAGTGCTAAGTAAGCACTGGGTTTTCTTATTTTTCTCATCACCTCGATCAATCTTGGGTTTCCCCAGAATTCACCACCATCTATAAAAAGGAGCCTCTCTAACCAAAGGTGAGAATAGAATTAAGTAATGGGTAAAACCATATACATTTAGAGAGCAATTCAATGAGCTCAGTGGATCCATTTAGCTTCCTTCTAGGTCCTATGTAATTCCAAGTCATAGACTTTTGCCTTAGTTTTCAGCACCAGATATAAACTCCCTCCCACTAAGTGGGCCTCAATATGTGCACAAACATGTACAGCAGAAGGCAGTTTGAGGTGGTTAATCTATTCATTTAGCCAATGAACAGAGCTAGTTTCCATCTGGGGCCAATGATCCTCCCAGGCAATGGGCTTTTAACTCAGTTTTCAGTACCAGGCATGAATTCCCTTCCATTGAGTGGGCCTCACATCCAACCAGAGAGCAGTTGGTTACCTCTATAATGTATGTGCCCCTATTGAATCTATGAGCACATCTTGCCTGGCTGGTTGGGTGTGTAGCTTGCAAGATCCACTGATTGTTAAGACTGTTAATAACTTTTCTCCCCCAGCAGCCTACATGATATTTTCAGTACTATTGCAGATAGCCATCAGGGAGGTGGCTTCCAACTCAGCTCCAGCTTGGTGTCCTGCAACTATATCAATGTGGTATCTTCAGCAATTAATAAGGTCTTGCCATCTTGTTTTGTTGGGTGAGCAAGAACGTTGGCACACTGACAATATCCTGCATTGTTTGAGGGCCTCATGCGCCTCTCTGGCCATCAATTTATTGGGGTTGGGCAACTCTCTATGGATTCAGGGTAAAATTTTCTCCACCATGACAGGGTACTACTACCGAAGCATATTTTCTCTCTCTCTCTCTCTCTCTCTCTCTCTCTCTCTATATATATATATATATATATATATATATATATATATATATATATATATAGCACATGTATACATTATATCTACGTACATATAGAGAAATTGCTAATATATTTTAGTATATTTTATATGTATAAATTATTAAATTAACTAATGAAGAAATACGCTTCTATATGACTAATTCATAATGCCTTTAGTTTTGTGTAACTCCTCTCTCCTCTCTCCACTCTCCTCTCTCCTCTCTCCCTTTAATCTGTCCCCATTGAGACTTTCCGCCCTTGTATTCTGACCCTCTTCTACCACCTTCTGTAATCCCTCCCTGCTCCTCCTCCCTCCAAGCCCAGTTTACCTTCCTGGACTCTACTACCCACTGTAACTCCAACTGAAAACCATAAATATTTATGTCTAGGATCTGCGTAAGAGAAAGCCTATGCAATATTTGTCTTTCTGAATCATGTATGTATACTTTTTTCCAGATCCACCCATTTTCCTGCAAATTTCATAATTTCATTTTCTTTACAACCAAATAAAAGTTTATTATGTATAGCCCTTATCATGTGAGATAGGATATCTCTCCATACCAAGTCACTGAAGTGTTTTAACCATTAAGGGATGTTGTATTGTGTCAAAGGCCTTTTCTGAAATCTACTAAGATGATTCTTTGATGCCTGTCCTTAAATCTATATTTATGTTGTATATTACATTTATTAATTTTCATGATTCGAACAATCCCGGAATCCCTGAGATGAAAACTATTTGATCAAGGTGGAAGATATTTTTTATGTGTTCTTAGATTTGATTTTCAAGAATTTTATTGAGAATTTTTACATCTAAGTGCTTCAGGTTTATGGGTCTATAATTCTCTTTCTTGTTGTGCCTTTTTCTGGTTTTGGTATTAGTGTAATGCTGGCATCACAGAAGGAGTTGGGGAGCATTGCCTCTGTTCCACTTGTGTGAAATAACTTGAGAAAAGATGGTTTGAGTTCTTCCCTGAAGGTTTGGTAGAATTCAGGAGTGTCTGGGCCTGGACTTTTTCTTTTTTTTTTTTTTTTGTCAATTCTTAGTTTTTTTTTTTAAT